>JBBKCR010028083.1:0-11724 GCA_037577295.1 Ladigesia roloffi | reverse complement strand
GCTCGAGACGGTCGTCTTTCAGAGGTAAAAAATGATATAAATACTGTTTAGTTTCTCACAAAAACAATCGTTTCATGTCTTAAGACATCAATGTGTCGTCACGATCCATGGGGTGTAATCTGGATGTGTCTGTGCATGTTTTTTTTTTACTTGGAAAAGTTTGATGTCCATCCACTTCCCTGGGGGTAAGCAAATAAACATCAAATTTTCCTTTTTGGGTGAACTATCGCTTTAGCTAGCACCAAATGAACATGAACTTTATGTAAAACCCAGATCCGTTTGTCTAATAAATTATTTACGTACGTTCAATCCAATCCATTATATTATTTGAAAATAGACACTAGGCATGAACATGCATCCACATAGAAAGCACTATTAAGGAAGCAATACTTCTTCACGATTGGTCGTCTGAATTATTCTACAGTGTGAATTTAACCAATTAGGTTGACAAGGCCTGACCAAACCTATCAAAAAGTCTTTCAGGACATCTGCCATTAAAGCTGTGCTAATGGAAGAATAAGAAAATCTAAAAGGTTAAAGTGGTGCTTCTGTGGACAGTGCAGCACATGTTCAATGAAAGCGTGCACTGATGTTTAATTGGCTCATTTTGAAAGGGCCATCCTAAAATGGCTCCCCACTGGCAGTGAACTGGACCTGCAAATACTGTTGGTCCACGGTTCGAGTGGAGTGTTCAGACCTGCAAGAAGGTAAAAGACTTTAGTGAAAACTTGGTGGTTCCACATCAAATGAGGCATATATACAGCTCCTGGTGTTGAAATATTACGGGATCTTTTATACATTCACATTTAAATGCATAAAAAATCTGTTTTTACACTTAGTGTAAGGGAACATGTGTAAAGCATTGGTGCCAGAAGTCTGATTTCAACGTCTTCTTATGCTCTTTTGATTGGTTCGTGCCAAAAAATCCTTGACAATACAGGCCAATTATATGCCACTTAAGAATGCATGGGTAGCGTTCGAGTTTCGACCAAACGTGATGGACCAGGGTTGGTAGATCGTGTGATCTCAGGAGGGTGGGGCGTTAAAGTGGTACCTTACAGATTAAGGAACTGATGGTGTTTTGAGCTCGCTTGCCATTCGCCATGAGGAAATAGGTTTCGATCATTCGGTCGGTTTGGAAGGCAGTTCTTTCTCCCTATTGGTCGAAAAAGGAGAGTAAACACCAAGGAAGTAATAAATGGTCCCGGCTGCATGCCTGATTAAAGCATCAACATCAGCCCAATGAATTCAGGATTAATTTGACCACATTTTCGACGACCTCGTGGTGAAACATACAGGCCGTCCCAAGCGAACTGTGGCAGAGGATAAAGAGGTGAAAGTTAGAAAAACTAAAAAGTAGCAGAGAGAGGAAGAGTGTGAGAGAGCTTTTGAGCTTTCTCAAAGGTCACACTGCACCCCTGTAGCGCGGCGGGAAGGGGAGGAGGGAGCGAGCCGCCAAGGAAACGAATGGATTTCTGAGAAATCAGCCCATCCAATCACAAAGCTCTGCCCTCCTGGCTCCCGGCCAGCAAAACGAGGGAGGAGCTCAGTGAGAAAGAGCTTGTGAGTAAACGAATGCTGCGAGCAAAAGTGCCAAACCTACCTCTCTCGCTTGCTCTGTCTCTCACACTAACGTTTACTTATGAGCCCGAAAAGAAAGAGTAAAAAGAAAGGAGACCACGGGGAATGAAAGGATCTCTCCAGTGCCTTAGCTGGTATGTTTTCTGTCTGTCTCTCTCTCTTTCTCTCTCTCTCCCTCTCTCTCTCTCTCGCTCTTCCTTTTTCCCCCTCTCTGCCTCTCGCTGTCTCATTCTTTCTCTCTTGCCTGCGTTTGCTCTCCAAATCGTTTTTTAAGTTCCATAGGGCTGCACAGAGGGGTGTGTACTGCAGACTGTTTGCCCCTTAGAGTTTGTGTGTGTGTTTGTTGTGGGCGTGTGGATATCTGTGTGTGTGTGTGTGTGTGTATGTGTGTGTTTGTGTTGCGTGGGACCTTCAGCAGGAAGTTGAATGGAGAGAAAATGGAGTTTCGTAGGACTGTGTCTGCAGTGGGCGTGCGAGCATAGGTAGCTTATGAAAGAGAGAGAGAGTGCTGACATTCATTTGCTGTTTCTCCAGCTTCTACATTCTGCGCTCTCTGTTAAAGTTCCTATTTGTGTTTGTTATACATGTATACAGTTAAGAACCCGCTTTCTTGATCATTTGTGCTAATCATCTGCTGCAAAAATAGCCTGTATCGTACCTAAGGGATGTTGCAATTACTCAGTGACAGTTTATGTTGAACCTCTGGTTATTTGCATGACAGACATTTTTTTTTACCAACCTCTCTTACAGTAAAGAGTTTGTTGGACAAACCCATCTGTATTGCAACATAGTTTAGTGACAAGACAAGTTTGCGCTTCAAAGAAATAGCTAGCATAAATGCATGTTAGCATGGGAGCACTGTGCCCAAAGGAAGGTCCTGAACCATGTGCTAGTTGGATGGCGCTGTTATCAAGTCTAATCAGTCTTATGTCTGGTTTTGCAACACTCTAATGCTAACTGGGTTGTTCCCCCCAGTTTTGGGCTAATTCTCAAACCCAAATGCTGCGAGTTGGAGCCCATGCAGGTACATAGACTGTGTTGAGGTCTGTGGGATTTTTGTCAGCGAAGGAGACTAAAGTGTGTGGTTCTGTACAGCAGTGTGCAAAAGTTTAAGCACCCCTGATCACATGATTTCTCAAATCAAATGACTCCATATACTTTTGTACCTTAATTTATAAATAAAAAAAAAATAGACATTTTGCCGAAAAAAAGCGTATTTGAGCAAATGATGTGTTTGCCAATTTTCCCACCAAAAATCAACAGAACGTCATTTGACGGGGGTGGTAGGGCTGTGCGATTTGGCCTGAAATCAAAATCTCGATTAATTGAACATTTTAACTCGATTACTCGATTTATTAACTTATTTATTTTTTTCCCTTCATAGTTCACTGACATGTTTTGTACAGGATATGCTCACATGATAAATTTTCGAATGAAGGGAGCATTATTTGATTTTAATATCTACGATTATTTGCATCCGTTTTGAACAACTGAAATTTAAGCACACATTCCCTAAAATGAACAGTCACTTTGTTCTTTGAAAATAATTTATTTTGTTTCCAAAAGTTTGTTATTTTTATGTGTTTTTCTTATTAAAAATAGCGACTCCACAGGCGGTAGTGTTTTTAGATGGAAAGAAATTGAAATAATCGATCTGGAAAATGTTCACCCGATTATAGGTTCTGATTGTCGATTTCGATTACTTTTCGTTTAATTGCCCAGCCCTAGGGGGTGGTAAAGCTTTGGCTTTGGCCTTCTCGGCCAGTGACCAGCTCAAAAATGGATCCAGATTTGATGGGTAAACTTCATGAGTTGGAAGAAGCCTTTGATGACAAACAGGATACTTTTTGACTGAGCTGAAGACGTGTTCAACCGCAGATACTTTATCCTGGTTTCCGTTTCACGCAGAGACCAGTCACACCCTATAACGAAGCTCTTCTTTGGTTCTTCGCTATAAATGAGCACACGGCGGACTTAGTGTATACATTTCACCTCAGAAGCTATCTAATTAGCATTAGCATGATACTGATTTTTGCAGCCGGATAGTATGATATTAATACGTTTAGCAGTTAAATAGACTCCTAAAGGTGTGTAACATGTGCATTATCTGTAGTGATGACATACTCAGGGATGGTGACTCAAATGAGCCCCCTTGGTTGGTTAGTTTGAATATGGAGTCGAAGTTTAGCCACGTTGGGCTGCGTGTGCTCTCAGCTGCCCTGTAAGCATTTTGATGATGTCACCCTCTGCCTTGCTGAAAGGGATCAAAATGGAGGATTCGTTTTTCTGAAGCCAGCGTGTGTTTGGCAGGCCTTCTCTCACATGATGTCTCTTTCAGAAAGAGGCCTGTTTTCTCTTAGCATAGAGGTATGCATGAAAGTGAGGGGGGTGGTGGAAAAAGAGGATAGACAGACAAGGAAAGATGGTGTAGGAGGAGAGAGTAAGCCAGAGATAAAGCGTGAGAGAGTGAGAGAGCACGAGTGAAGGCTAATAGTGTCATGTGACAGTTCTCTGATGTAACATGCTGCAAGACCTTCAGTTCTATGCTGCCCCCCCCTCCCCCTACACACACACTCTCAGGCAGTAGGCCTGTTTCGTCAGCCATCTGTAGTTTTGATTAATAATTCATTTCTGATAATAATGAATCTTTTCAAATGAACCTACCCTGGAATATTTTGCAGGGTTGTTTGTGTCATTAACAGTTCTTGACATAACCGTTTGGTTCACTAATATAAAACATGGAAAAAGTTAGATGTTTTGTCATAAAGTTTTAAAATGCCCTGTTTACACTCCAGTCCACAGTTTACAATACACTTGAATGAAATTAAATACAATTTATGAACGACAGGTGGTTTTTTTACATGTGTCCACCTGTTCAGCATGCAGCAGTTTAGCCCCGCCCCTTCACAATGAAGTTATGAGTAGGGTTTCATCCTGGATTTGGGTTGGGGGTAGTAGCACAATCTAAACCTTGTAGAATGTGGTCCTCAACCTATATTTGGTCAGGAATTGGTTTAATATCAGAAACTATTTTCACTAAAGGTAGACTAAGAATATCCGTTTTTATATCAGTTTGCTTTCTGTGCGGTCAACGGACCGGTACCACATTACCCACGACACATGATCCAATTATTGTGTTAATTAATACGCCATTTCTGGGCTGAAGTGTGTGCGTAAGCAGAAAAACTCAAAAACGAGCAGGGAACGGTGACTCCAGGAGGTTGGGAATCTATTTTGTAAGATGTAGAAATAGGAATTGTGGGTTTATGCTGATATTTGATATTTAATGCTAATGTGCTAATATAAATGTGATCAAATGGTTGGCAGCCATTGTAGCACAGAATCCCAACAGTTACAGAAGTGAAAGTTAGCAACTTGTCACTGAAAGGTTGCAACATGTCAGAATATGTTTACTCTACACTCTCCAATCCCATAATCGAATAGTTTGTGGCCATTTAACCTGTAGTTTCTTGACGACAGAGCCTGCTGGTGAAAACAGAAGAAAAGTTCTCAGGATTGAATACCTGTCAGTATTCTAAAAAAAATAAATAAATCCTTCATTTCACACACTATCTGATCTCCCCCTCCCACCCCCTTGTCATTCAAATCATGTTGTTGTATCGTATTCCGCCCCGGAGGCTTGGCTCCAAACTGGCCTCTCAGGCTTTGCCTCTGCGGCAACTTCCTCCTCGGCCCACAGCCTGTGAATTCTCTGTCCTCGTCCCCGAAGCGCCGCATTCTCCACCCGATAAGCACCGGGGCGATCGGGTTTCGTCATATTCCGCTTCTTCCTGCCTCGGCCCAGCAGAGACACCCTCCACGGGCTCTAGGAAGTTCAGGGAGAACAGGGAGACGTTTGTTCTTTGTTCTGCCGGACACAATGAGAGCCGTCTACTCCGCTTATCTAATCGCAGGTACAAAGTTCAGGAGATTAACGAGTCAGCTGTCATTTCCACTAAGTGAGTTTTTATTAGCGGCTCATGTCTCAAAGAAAATACCGGGCCCTGTAAGTCACCGTGACCGGCAGCAGTTGAAGAGGACCAGGTGTGAGGTGGCGTCATGCACCGTGTGGTTGTGTAGGGCAGGTGTGTGAGAGTGTGTGTGTGTGTGTGTGTGTGTGTGTGAGTGTCAGGTGAGACACTTCTCAAAATGTTTAAATCAGGATTTCTCACACACAAGGAGTTTCGGCTTCAAAAATTGCTCAAAATCCCCAGATCTCATTACTGAGCAGAAATATGAGGGTGACACTTAGATTATCCTTATAAGGGGTTTATACATTTATCAGGTTGTCAATTAGGTAGTTTAAAAATGATTATTAAGCAGTTATAAACAGGTTATAACAGTGAGTCAGGCTTACTATTTGCTGATCTTATCTGATCTCTTTCTCAGGGAGAATATTAAATTTGGACTTAATCAGGTCTTTAACATGTTATTACTATTAAAACCCCAGATCTCCGTCAATGTACGACATCTGCTATAACATAATTATGAATGATTTATAAACCGTCTGCAATCTAATTAACAATCTGATTGTAAATCATCGATAAACCCTTTGGAAATTGGCAGCTGACTTCCTTATAAGGAAGATATAAAAATGTTTTGGATATACTAATATATAAACATGTATTCTACATTTTGTAATGATGAATAGAAGTGGGCAAAATGACATTTTATTACAATTGTGATCAATTTTAATTTCTTGTGTGGAACGGAGAGCAAATGAAATGCAAACCTGTATGTGATATAATGTAAGTTTCCAGAGTAATTATAAACATTATAGAGGATCATATTTGTGCATGTGTACCTGTTTCTAGCTCTCTTATTGGCTGTTGCATGAAACATTTGTTTTGCTGACTGTCCCCCACTGTAATAGGGCTGCACGATATGGGCAAAATATGAGTACTGTGGTTCTATTTTTATGATTGCAATACCTTTCAATGTGTCATCTTGGCTTTTATCTAGACTTTTCTCTTTGTAAAATAGCTGAAGTATTCATTCTATTGGATAAACATAGGTTAAGAAATAGTCATATAAGAGTGGGGCTCTAATTAGAAAAATCTTAAAAATATGGCAAGTAAATCTCTCCTAATCTGAATGGGATCCCAAAAGATTGACTTATTTATCAGCACTTAGCGACAGACCATCTGCATCATTATTGGCTTCTAACCAAACTCACAAAGTTAAAATAATTTCTTATTTGAAAAAGGTGCTGGAAAGGTTGTATTAAGGTTTAAATTGGCTTATATTTGTAGCACAGGTCTGTATGAAAATGCACATAAGGTTAATATTCCATCGAATTCTGTGGAAAACATGTTTTTATTCGGTAGGGTGGCAACAAAGAAACATTGACTTTTAGTTAGGGCTGGGCGATTTGGCCTAAAATCAAAATCTCGATTAATTGAACATTTTAACACGATTACGATTAATGAACGATTCTTTTATTTTTATTTTTTGCCTTTCATAGTTCACTGATGTGTTTTGTACAGTAAATATGCTCACAGATTACAGGTGAGAGATTTTGGAATGAAGGATGCATTACTTGATTTTAAAATAATGGAACGAAACACTTTAACTACTATCTACGATTATTTATTGAACATCAATGTTGAACAACTGAAATTAAAGCACACATTACCTAAACATTCACTTTGTCTTTATAAAAATTTAAAAATAAATAACTTGGAAACAAAACAAATTATTTTCAATGTTTTTCTTATTAAAAATAGCGACTCCATGCGCGGTCGTGATCTTAAAGGGAAAGTAATTGAAATAATTTACCTGGAAATTTTTGATCGATTTTAGGTTCTGATTGTCGATTTCGATTACTTTTCGATTAATTGCACAACCCTACTTTTAGTCTCTGAACCCTAAATCAAGCAGATATACTATACTATCAGATATACTATATACTATATACTATCAAGCAGATGACTCTGAAGGTCAAAGTGTATAAAATATCCAAAAACATCATGTAGACTGTGTGTTAAGTCACAAATGTGTCAAATCTGGTTTTCACAGAATATTATGGATCTTATCAAGCCTTTAATAATACAGACCAACTAAACATTTTTTATACAGACAGTATAAATAACCATGCTTACTTAGATCAAGGACAGCATTGTGTGAAATGTGGGCTAAAAATCATTGTACTTGTTGCAGTTTGTGGTGCTACTTGTCCTTTGCAGTACTGTAGATATTGATCAGTCAGTTGAAGTACTATATATATTTGTCAATCACCAATCAGTTACTGATTAATAAATGCGATGAACAAACAAGTTAAATATGTTATAAAACAAATGCAGGCAAGTCTTTTACTAAAGAAAGTGTTCAGTACATTTAATATGTGATACAGCAGATCAGACAATAAAATGCTGGTATAATAATGATCTAGCTATTCATTGTTTTTATGTCTTATGTTATGGTGACTGCTGCCATTATCCCATGTGGTTTGGTTTCTGAATTTGAATTTGGTTTGTTCTTTATTTCCTGTGTTCCCTGTAATTTTCAGGAAACCTCTAGATTAATCAGTGCCTCACCACACCTCAGATGCATTTCCATCTTTGACTGATGATCATTTGTGTCTGTTTGGGCTTCCTCCACCAGCACTGAAAGATGGCAGTTGAACAACAGAGGATCTTGAACTCCACCAGGCCCTTCTCCATGTCCACAGATCAGCCAAAGTTCAAGACCCTCAGCTGCCTCGACCCCACACCAGAACCTCATGTGAGTGACACTGCTGGGAAAACCAGCGCCCTGCATGGGCAGATGCTTCCATCGCACATTTCCACGTACCTTCAGAATGCCATGTCCCATGGAACTGCCAAGCATGTAGGGACGGGGCCTCTGGGGGCCGAGAAGCCGTCCATTATTGCCCAGGCGGAGTGTGAGTAGTGTCTTTTTTCATTCAGGTCACGTTTCATTTACATTTAAAAGAGTTTTATATGACTCACAGCAGAAAATATGTGACATGGTTTATAACATCTAAAGACTCACCTGTGCCAAACCTTTGTCCTGTACAGGTGAATCTCAGGACTCGCAGGAATTCTGTCCCAACAGCAGGTAAAGGCCTGACAGACTATTAAGAATCACTAAGTATGCTCTTCACTGTGTTTGTATTCCTCAAGTCCATCTTGCATTTCGTTTCAGACCCAAAAATATCACATACAGTGGTCTTAGCTCCGCCCTCACCTGCAGCCAGGGGTTGGCCTCTCGCCGCCGCCCGAAAAAGAAGCGTCGAAAAAGGCAGCGGCGGAGGCATGCAGAGAGGGAAGGGCAGCAGAGAGAGGGAGGGAGTGACAGGGTGAGAGAGAGGAGGCTGACTGGAGTGCCAGAGCAGGACAGTGGAGAGGTGAGGCCTGCTCAAGTGTTTAATACCTGAATTCAATATGAATGCACAACCAGGACACAACACACTTTAACTGTTCATTATAACACACACTGAACTCTCTACCTCACTGTACCCCACCGGCCTCTCTAATCCTCTGTATCTTACCTGACTCTCTACCTCACTACCTTATTGAATCTCACCTGACTCTCTACCTCTCAACCTCACTGTATTTCACCTTTAACTCACTGTATCACACATACCCCTCTATATATCTATTACACTGTATCTCACCTGGCTCTCTGCCTCACTACCTCACTGTATCTACCCCTCTACCACCATCTTTCAACCTTACTATATCTCACCTACCCCTCTACCTCTCAACCTCGCTATATCTCACCTACCACTCTGCCTCTCAACCTCACCATATCTCACCTACACCTCTACCTCTCAACCTCACTATATCTCACCCACCCCTCTACCTCTCAACCTCACTATATCTCACCTATGCCTCTACCTCTCAACCTCACTATATCTCCCCACCCCTCTACCTCTCAACCTCGCTATATCTCCCCTACCCCTCTACCTCTCAACTTCGCTATATCTCACCTACCCCACTACCACTCAACCTCGCTATATCTCACCTACCCCTCTACCACTCAACCTCGCTATATCTCACCTACCTTTCTACCACTCAACCTCGCTATATCTCACCTATGCCTCTACCTCTCAACCTCGCTATATCTCACCTACCCCTCTACCTCTCAACCTCGCTATATCTCACCTACCTCTCTACCTCTTAACCTCACTGTATCTCTCCTGCCTCTCTACTTCAGTAACTAATCTGTGGTCTGTTATTAAATTTTATAGACCAGCAGCAGCCAGGACCCTGCACTTTACAGCACACACATTATTCTGTTACATTTGTAATCTCCAGATCTCATTTACACTTGTAATGTAGTGTAATTTTATTATAATAGAATCACTACATGGTGTACTTTTATAAATATTTTCATCAATAGTCTTGGAGAGTGGAAAAATTTGAATCATGGAGTCGCCTGAGCTGATAGTAAAAGTTTATCCTGAAGTGTGTGTGGCCTGGTGTGCCGCCCTGTTCTTGTTCCAGGTGGGCGAGTGTAGCTACAGCAGCAGCAGCTCCTACAGTAGCAGCAGGTCTGTGAGCACAGAGAGCCTGTCTGTCCAGGAGACGGCGCGACCCTCTTATTCCTCTCACCCCGCCCACTGCTGCACCCCCCTGCCCTCCGAGGGGCGCCTCTGGGGTCTGCACCCGACCCTGCCGTCCTGCAACAGCTACAGCCAGGAGTGTGTGAGTTCACAGGAGACTTCCCTGGTCAGCGAGACGGACTGCAGTCTGGCCGTCCAGTGGCTCCGAAACTACGTCACACAGGCCGACCGCTCCTACGTCGCGGCATTTGCCAAAAAGGTGGTCCGAGCAGAGGAGGATCGAGAAGACGAGGAGTACAAGGAGGAGGACAGGGAGGAAAGCGACATAAACGAAGGCATTCTCTTTAAAGAGGTGATTCTGACCTTTTGAGGCTTGTTATTCAGTAATAATTCTTATAAATGATTCAATAATTTCTTAGTAATTCGTTATAATGTTCTAAATGTGATTGACAAGGATTCAGCATTGAAGGATTCAAAGTATACTCCAGATTTAATGAACCTGATCTATATCCGACTATCTACTATCTATAGAAAGTACTTTTCTTATGTGTAAACAAGAACAGAAGCATGTAAGTGGGCTTAGCATCTGCCCACGGATTTACATTTTACAAACGCCTGGTTTAATGTTAAAACTAAATATACAATCGAGTCCTTCTAGAAACGTCTGTACTATCAGCCGCAAACTGACGTGAGTCATACAAGGTCACGCTCACACAAGTCCATCTCCTCGAGGGTACAAGACGGATAACATCGAAAGTAAAAGTCACAAAAATATATGAAATTATTAGTACAACCACACAATGTAATTTGATGAGGGCAAAGTAACCTTTGAATGTAACGAGTACATTTGATTTATTTATTTAAAGTAATCTAATCTTCAAATAGACATTTTAGAAGTCCCAAAATTACTTTCTGGTGTTTATATTCTCTTGTACCTTAATTCTTTGAATACAGTTTTAGCTTTTACACTTCACACAAGAATGAATGCACTTCTGCATGCACCAAATAAATGTAAGAGTTTGACCAAATGTAGACCTTTAAAATCAGAGATAGCCCAGCTGTGTGTCATAAGACATGCATAAAATACAAGACTTGACCTCAGTTATTTTGTTTAAAAGTAAAAGAAGCCGTTTACAATGGGTGTTTGTGATTCATGGGTGCAAACATTTTTTTAAGGCTTGTTTAAAAAAGCCTATTTAAACTTGACTACAGGAATAGTCCAAAGTATTAAATAGGTTAAATAAGTGCTTCACATGCATTGGCAAAGGAGCACATTCACACATACTGAAAGATAATGGCCGTCGAACAGATCATATTGACTTCTCGCTGCGATCTGATACGACTTTACACATGACTACAGTTAAATCGGCTGTTTTAAAGCGATAGTTCACCCAAAAATGAAAATTTTATGTTTATTTGCTTACCCCCAGGGCGTCCAAGTCGAAGGTGACTTTGTTTTCTCACCAGAACACAAACGCAGATTATTAGCTTTAGCCGTAGCAGTCTGGAAGTCATTTAATGGAAGTGGATTGGTGTCAGACCTTTCTAAATAAAAATACCATGCACAGACACGTCCAGATTACACCCAGTGGCTCGTGACGACACATTGATGTCTTAAGACATGAAACGATCGT
>JBBKCR010028007.1:0-11726 GCA_037577295.1 Ladigesia roloffi | reverse complement strand
ACACACACACACACACACACACACACAACTAGGACAAGCTTATGTAACACTCTATATACTTATGCATGCGTGAACCCATATCTACACTCAAACTGAGCCATTCAAAACATACACACACACACACACAGACACACAGTATCTCTCTACCCATCTGACTGCTGTAGGCTAGAGTCCTCAGGGGACAGGGACCAGCAGTGAGGTTTTACAATATTGAACACCAACTGCCAACCAACAAACGTAAAAATGCTGTTTTTAAAGCAATCTTAGGGCACAGCCTCATAAATTCACCATCCATCTATTGAGTGGTGTGTGAACAGTCACACTGGATTCTGTGTGAGTATACAAGCCTCTGTTTAATGGACCCTGGCTCATAGTGGGACATGATGCATGAACCCTGTACCTGAGTGTACACCTAATCTATCATGTGGTGTACCCTGCAAGCACAAGGGACTAGAACACAATATAGTAAAACTTGCCAAATTGGAAAAAAATACAGTGTTACAATGACCAGGTCATTCAGTTTGAATGTGCTGACATAGAAAGACATGACAAATAATTTGTTAAAGAAAGCACAATGCAGGACTATTATTTTAGCTCTGGCCCCTCTATACTTGGCAGGCTTTCTTCGTTTTTTGAAATTATGATCAAACTACCCTGCAAAACTCAGGCACAAGGCATTCTGGGAGCAAAAGAGTTGTGGGTGGTTGTAGTGGTCAGTGGTTTTTAATGCTGTACCTGCCATTCTAGAATTGGTTAGGCTATAGAGTTATCCAGAACAGGACATGTTGGCCACAGTAATCTCAGGCTCAATTGGTGCTAATGTCTCAGCACTGGCCTGAAAATTAGAAGGTCATGATCCCCGCTGATGCCCCAACCACCCATGGCCAGCAGTCCAAAGGAGCATAAAAGCTCAAAATCTGTCTCTTTCAATGTTGGGATGGTCTTTTCTCGCTGATTCTAGCCAGTACATGCATCAGTTAGCTGACATAACAGAGTTTATATTTAGTGCTCTCCTCCAAATGTGATGAGATTTGACCTAGACTTGGTTAGGAACTGGCAATGACTAAAGTTTGAGCAAAAACAAAAATACTAACCTTGCAGGTCTAGCATTTTGCTATGCTGTGTAATTACATAATAAATTCACTTTTAGCTCTGTGTTGACATGGTTCACTCACACAAGCATGAACAAGTTTTATTTGAATGTATTTGTATTTGAATGTAAATTTTTGATTAATCCTTTAATTTTTTTATTTATTCCTTTTTAGACATTTTTACCCTTTTTTCATAGTTTATCTCTACCTTTTTTCTGCAAAACATTCTGAATGGCTTGAAGCTGCAAAGCAAAGCAAAATATAAGATGAGGGTTTGTGTGTACCATGGAAGCCCTAGAAGCGCCAAATTATACAATAACTAACTGCGCCAGACTCAACTCAGTAGGTGTAATTGCACCTCTACAGGAGAGAATTTAACACTGGTGATTTGTAGAGGCTGGAAGGAGGCACTTCGGGTTCTGCAGTAGGATGGAACCTCACTGAAAATGGGTCAGGCCTCAGCTGGCCTCCCTCTCCACAACTCTCTCACAATCTCACAATGGAGCCAAGCCAGGAGAGCAGGACTAGAGCAGCACATTTAGAAAAAATTGAGCCAAACAAATGGAATAATGGGGCTTGATCCACCAAAATAATTGCAGGTTGCTTGTCTTTACAGAAAATGCCATTTCTCACCTTTATTTAATGTGTTGACAGCAGACACAGCAGTGCTAACAATCTCAAACCGATATGTGTCGGTATAGCAGTGTGTTCCCAACAGAATGGAGAAAGCTTTCCACAATGTCTTCAATAAATAACCAGATAAAATAAAGACTTTAGTACAATACATCTGAGCAAAGAGGAAAAGGGAGGGAGGGGAACTCACCACGTGAAGAATCTTGTTTTCAGTTTCATACACGGTGCAGTCCTGTGGACACACAGACAGATCAGAGCCCATCACCTCTAATGAGGGAAGGCATAGCCATGTCAAGTAAAATCATTAACATTTGCACAAAGAAGACCCACTGGAGGCTAGTGATGTGCAAAGGAGTGAAACAGGGAATCAATCTTTAGCCTGACGTGCTTCAACCGCCATCATTAGTCTACGCCATTGAAAACAAAATGTCATAATTTGGGAACATGAAACATTTTTGTTCTACACAGTGTAGGATGCAGTATGCACATTCATGTTAAATGTAAATATACTAAATGAGTTATTCACTGTCAAGCATATAGTATAGAAAAAGTGTTAACTCAGCAATAAATGGTCCTTGTGATATAGTTTAATTATTGTTGAATTGGTTCAGAATCTTATTTGAAGGCTCTAACTATGAAAATGTATGGCATACTCATTAGAAAATGATGGCCATTTTAAATACCCATCTACTTAAAGGTTATTTATGAAAGTTGCATTAGTCTTTTTATCTTTAAAAGCATTATTAATTATGTTGAATTGGCCCTGGACCTGGTTTCAAATTGATACTAAACGTCTAGTGCCCCATTCAGTGATGATGTTGCAACTACCAATGCGGTTTGGCCAAATGCTTAGATAAATCTGTTTTCTGAGATCCTAATTGTTTAATTTTGAGAAGGAGCAACATACAGTGACTGCAGCATGATTGGGCCCAGTGGGCCTAGAACCACCTTTATGTAATTGGCCTTTCCAGTAACGAATAATAATGCAGGAAAATAAATATCCCACTTGCATTTGCATTAAAAGCATTAACAAGGCTTATTCAGATGTAAAACCTAACCAAGCCAAAAATCTAACATAACAAAAATGCAACTAAAAACCATCTCTGCATGTGATCATTAAACCTAAATCCCGTAAATCACAAGGATATTTGAGTTACCGCGGGTATTACTGCTTACTGGGCTCCATTTATCTTAGTTTAAGTGGGTTTTCCTGCATTTTTTATTATGTTTTTTATTCCTGATGTAAAAGTAGATGGAAAATAGTTATGGCTAAGTAACTATTTCACTTTAAACACCAGTTTTGGGAGTGAAAGTTTCAGGCCACCCAAATATGGTTGCCATTCAAAAGTGAATGTGTTAGATATGGTCATTAAAGATGGAGCCTCTATAAGCTGCCTTACTTGCTGTGTTTCTTCACTAGCCATAAGCCCTAGGGATCCAATCAATGGGAGTAAAGGATGCACTGCTCTATACAGTCAATACATATAACAAAACCATTCCACCAAGGAACATTTTCAGTTTGTCATGAACATAGAGTGTGAAAATTAGGACAGAAAATGTAGGGTAAATATTCAGCAGTCCTTCAGGAGAAGCTAACCTTTTGTATATATACACGGACAAAAACACACATCCACATCAACCTTTGTAGTTGCAGTTTTGTTTGATGTTCTGTATGGTCTGGATAACCCAGTGTCCACCTGGCTGTTCTTGGCCCAAGGCATTTGCCCAGCATGATTATCTCCACCTCACCAGGCCTGTTATCTTCGGACACAGAAGCCGCCTTGTTCCTGAAGGAGGCCACTGGCCAGGCAGTGTCCAGGCCTCATTGTGCGAAAAAGCTCCATGAATGGTTTCGGTTGTGGAGCATGGGAGGACTAGGCCTTTGGCACTGGCGGGTTGGCTCAGCGTAGCAATGGACCACTAAGCCCTCAGCTAAGACCTTTGCTTTAGAAGGAGCCAATGAAGCCACATGTTTCTGAAACCTCGGCTTGGCCTGCAGTACATTATTCTATGCTTCAACTTTTACAGATCAACTAGCAATGCTAGCAATGAATAGAAACTGTAAGCCAGCGCTTCCCAGCCTTGGGTCCCGGAGGACCCCTGCCCTGTCGTAGTGCTTTTCCTATTCTTAACCCCCCACCTCAATCCAGGAAGGACTTGTTGGGTCAGGTGTGTTTGGATCATGAAAAACCTTAAAATGTGAAGAGGTCCAGGACCAGGGTTTGGAAGCCCATATTTTAGCCAGCATGGTTTCCTGTTCATCTTACTAATTGTCTTTTCTGGGATTTGTAAATTCTTTGCATAGAGTTAGCTTTGGGTACATCTTTCAAGTAACTGGGATTTACATCTAAAAACTGCATATTACAAACTCTTAAAATCTTTCCAACCAAATGACCAACAACTGTGACAACTACCTGTTGTACTATTGTGGTTAACTCCAGGCACAGTTGAACGATGTTGTTTTTCAGTAATGAATACTCTGTCACACTGACAAAGGGTGACCTGCAAGCAAAAAAAAGCAATTGTTAGGTATCGGGAGACTTTACCATTAGAAATGTTGTCAGATTTATATTGAAATGACTGTAAAGTTACTGGATGTTGTAATGTACCTGTCAAGCCAGGCCAGCAGGTTTTTAGCAGCTCCTATGAGGTCTACGACTGAGGTGAGGAAATCGTTAGGTAGGCGTCGAGAAGCCCGTCCATCGTAATGGCCGCCCCTGCGTCGACCCATGATAAAATTCTGCAGGTTCTTCGCGGAGGCATTGAGCTTATGTGAAAGGGTCCGTAGATTTTCAGTTTCCAGGCCATAGTTCTGAAACAAATCAGAAAATAAATATTTTAGGACCATTTTGGTTCTTTAAAGAAGCTTTCAATGGTTATTTAAACTCTTGTCCATTGGGAAACGTATGGTACACACTGTACATTATACAGTTCACGTAAAAAGTACCCCCTTCTGAATTAACCTGATGTCACAACAACCGACATGTTTACATGTTAGGAGCAGTTAGTTTATACTGTATTATAAGTAGAACGCAATATGGGATAGCCAATCCCATCAGAGTTTATTTACATATATTAGCCATTAAGGCACTGGTAAAGACAAAAAAGTTTTTTTGGCTCATAAAACCACATACATAAATGGACCTTTAGGGAAGAATACAATGTATGAAGCCTGTAGGATAATGTCCCTTTAAAAAAGGTTTCACAGCAATACATTAACTTCATAGAACTTTACATTCATCCCCCAGTAAATATATATCAAATTTATGTTTAAAGAATTTTTCTTTACCTCCTTCATTTACTCTTCATCACGCCACAAATATCTCTAAAGGTGTGCTGAACCTTCACAAGTAATCTGAAGGTGTGCTGTAAATTCTAATGCCACGACATTAGCAACAGATTCAAGTCCTCTGACAGGTGTGTGGCCATAAACATTATATGGTCAAAAGTATTAGGACAACTGACCATTCCACTAACATTGCAGAAACTGCATTCAAATACATAGACTATAAGATGGAACATGACCCCCTCTTTGCAACTATAACAGCTTCCACTCTTATTGAAACACTTTCCAAAATATTTGTGAGTTTCTGTGGGAATTTGTGCCCATTCATTCTTCAGAGCATTTATGAAGTCAGTCATGGGTCACAATCTCCATTCCAGTTTATCCCATAGCTGTTGGATGGGGTTGAGGTCAGGACTATGAACAGGCCATTCAAATTCTCCCACACTGAACCCATCCATCCATGTCTTTATGGAGCTTGCTTTGAGCACTGGGGCACAAAGTTGGAAGCACTGTGTTGCCCAAAATGTCTTGCGCTATTAAAGCAATAAGATTGTCCTTCCCTGGAAGTCAGGGGTCCAGCCCAAACTCTGAAAAACAGGTGTGGCCCAATGCTTTTGTCCATATAGTTTACATCAGGCTGTGATACACTGTGTTCTGATATTTTTCTATCCTTAATGTTTTCGGGAGTTAGTGCCACTGTAGCCTCAGGCAGCCATGATTATCTCCATTTCACCAGTTCAGATTTTGGGTGATATTACATCACTGAATTCTGGGAACACCCCGCGGGACAAGATCTTTCAGAGATGTTCTGGTCCAGTAATCTAGCCATCACACATTGGATCTTGTCAAAGCTGCTCAGATCTTTACACTTACTCATTTTCCTGCTGCCAACACATCATCTTCGAGAACTCACTGTTCACGTACTGCCCAGTACATCCTACCCCTGTCAAAGTTGCCATTGTAACAAGATAATCAGTTTTATTTGCTTCACTGGGGTTTAAATGTTGTAGCTCCTCATAATGTGAACATATGAGTACGTACTAGGGCATTAACACAAAAGTCGACTAGTTGATTAGTCGACTATAAAGGCACTAGTCGACAGCCTCTGAGGGTACTCGACTAGTCGTGTTTTTTTTTCTCTCTCTCTCTGCCCTCGCTTTTGGACGTATTGATGCTGACCCTCGCTCCATGGTTTAACAAATTTCTAGAGCCCCATTATAAAAGGGGTGGAACCATTGGCACGTAGAGTGGAGACCACAGCAAGACGTGTCTCTGGTCTCTACAGAAGCAGCAGAGAACAGAGACACACATCACACATGTGGAGATCCTTCACTCTAGAACACAATCAGAACGGGGACCTGCAGAACCTGCAAGTTGATGTGAAAGTACAGAAACAGAACTGAAATGGCACCTTTAGCTAACATGCTAATGCTAGCAGTGCAGGGAGTCCGGTTCAGAGGAGCTGAGCGGCGCCGGAGCTTAAATTGTTCCCATTTTTTGTTTACACTTAAATTTACCAAAACCTTCAAGGTATCAGCCTTAGTTTTGTTTAGTTTAAATGTCATGTTGACTGTTAATGTTACAGAGAACTTTAATAAAAGTTACTCAGTGTTGGACACCTTTGTTCCTGCGTGTTTGACGTCATCACGACTAGTCGACTCGACTTAGACTATCTTGATGAACTAATCGACTAGGAAAAATCTGAAGTCATTAATGCCCTTGTATGTACGTAATACGCATCAGTAGGACTTGTGCACAACTAATACAGACTGTTCGACCTTGAGATATGTGTTAGATGGGGGTGAGCTGTTCTCATCACAAAACCCAGAGTATTTAGTTCTCAGTGTCTGTACAGCTCATTAATCAGAGCTGCTCTCATTAAGGGTTATCAGACCGTAATGAAAGACTCTAGATAGTGCAGCCGTCGGTGGCAGGTCAAATCAGAGCCATTGTCATGCATACTTTTTTCCAACTGTTTGTTAGTATTATAGTGTCACCTGCATATTCACTTTACTTTATTATTAATAAATAATTGCAGAGTATAGACATGCTGAAACATTGCTTATTACAGTAAATGAATGGGTTGGGCAGGGCTGCTGTGGGACGAATTCATGGATACAGAACTGCATTTTTTTATGACCTTACAAAAACCATCTGTTTAATCTAACTTTGTTAACATATGTTGACTGTATGAACTTGAAGGTGAATGATACATTTTGAAAGTTTAACAATGTTTACAGGTTAAACTCCTAATTAAAACAATTGCAGAAATCTTGTTTTAGTGATATAGATTCTTTAAATCGTAATATTTCTGGAACTTACTCTCTAAACCAGCTTACATTAATCATTCATAGGGATACTTCCTGTGTAGGAACATGTTATTAAATGGCTCAAGAAAATAACAGCAACTACGATATGCTAGGGTCCGACAGACGAAGTAACGCTCTAGGGCAGGGGTATTCAGTTAAAAGCCACCGAGGTCCAGTTATTCAGTTTCGGCCAAGTAGGTCTTATAGCCTTCCCCTATCTCCACATTTTCACATGGTTTCCACAAAATGTATTGTTCTTTTCCAAAGCAGAACAGAAACTGAGAGCACAACTAACTCTTTTTCCATAAATAAAAGTAGTCCCAGGCAAATAAATAAAAAAGTTACAAAACGCATTTCATTATCGATCAAAATTATTATTTTTTCCTTGGGTCTGGTCGAGTTTTGTGTCCATGCGTAGTTTTGTGGGTTGGGCGGGCTGGTTTGGATCTCCTGATTGGTCGGTTTGTGCAGTCTTAAAAAAAAGCCGACCCGCGGAACACCACTACAGGTGATAATAAAATAAAAGCCGTTTGGGAACTGAAAGAACAGGCTCTTCTTTGGGGGGCGGAGCCAGAAGAGACGTCTCTCTTCCTGAACTTCCCATCACTAGTAAACTAGCGAGTGAAGCTGTTGTCGTAGTAACTGGAGTAGCAGCGTCAACAGCCACGACCGTCCAGAATAACGCTCCATGAAAATGATTTAATCTCGTGAATTTACCAGACAGGTCACTGGTCCGGACAGAACCATCACTCGGTCCGTATCCGGACCCAGGTCGGCCCTTATATTTGTATCATAGGAATTTAATCAGAAAACTTAACTGATCCTGAAGCCAATTGCTGAATTCATCATATTTGCCATTAGGTTTGACAAGCAAAGCTAATTTGAAATCAGCATCCTAATAAATACTTTTATAAACACAGGTCTTTGCACAACAACCACCTTGATGTAGAGCTTGACGTAGAGTTCTGAGACTTCACACTGAATTAATAGAATTAAAATTAAATAACTGTACCGATTTCTACATTAAATGTTCTGTAAAAAAGTTACAATTGTAAACAAATGCTACAGCTGACAGATGACCCAATATAAAAAAGAAAGCCCATTTCTTCTATTTGCTTCTAAAAAATCCATATGTGCCTATTTTTTTCTGTTCTCAGCATCTCCTATTTCCAACATAATCTGCCTGTTTACTTGCTGCTTAATATATCCTACCCTTTAACATATGAAATTGTAATGACAACCAGTGCTCTCCAATTTCCCCTTAGAGGTTTTAACTTTATAACTAAGTGCCACACAAATTATTATTTGGGACATTTTTCTACATTTCCCTAAGTATCCCACAGACATGTGAACCACGCATTTCTAAGCTGCGACTGAAACAGTAGACAAAGATGGCAAGCACTTAAAAATGGCTGTGAAAGCAGAGTCGGGCTGCTTCATACAGGATTTGAAGGCACAGGAAGTGGATTTGCAGGAACTTGCTCTGTGGAGTTTTTTCTATACGTTTGATAGCACAAATTCCCCTGGTTTGCCAGGAGCTTTGATAACACATTCGATGTCCAGCGCCTGCGAAAACCTCGGTGCATGCTTCAGTGAAGAGAACAGAACTACAGGTGAGGCGCAAAATCAGCTGTTGTCTTCTGATATAAAGCCAAGGACATATATCTATCCAAGGACATTCCTTGGTGAAATGTTCTCTTTTGTTTATATTTTGTTTTCAAGAAAAAGCCATGAAATATACCACTGAACTGTCAAACAACTATTAGTGTGCAAATTCAGTATCCATCACAGAAGGTCAAAGTACTCAGCCAATGGTGGTTGGTGTACTGTAAAGTGTGTTAACAGTCACTCACAATGAGTGATGGGAAGGGCCACACTAGTAATAAAGCTTCAAGACTCTTGGTCACGGGCTGTTGTATCACCAGGGATCAAACATATGACCTTGCGATTGTAGATTTTTTTTTATGCTCCCAAATTAATTCAATTTCATTTGAAACTCAGCCTAATACATTACCCTTAAAAAGTAATGGTATACATATACATACTGTACAGTGTACACTCAACTGCCGTCTCCTGCAGTGCTAGATTGTAAAATACTGAGGTAACCCCCGTATACACTGATTGTCTGATAAAATTTCATCTTAAATAACCTAAAGCCTAATGGCAACACGAGAGATCAAGTGAAATTTAATCCTCCAATTGATAGACTGCAATAACAATGACCATCTTCAGAAGCAAAAAGATTAACAGTTTGTCATTCAGCAACAATATCTCCTGTTTTCAGTCTGGATAAAGTATACACTGTGAAATCCTGAGCTGAATCCCCAGGGCTGCCACAGCCATCTTCGCCATCTGGAAGTCCAGAAGAGCATTACCTCCACCTCTTAGAGCAGTGTGCGCCAGCCAGCACTGGCATCTTCTAGCTGACATAATAAAATTAGCATTCTCCTCCAAGCATGAGGAGCTGTCCAGTGACTTTGTGTTAGCAGGTTAGCAGGGGATTCATGACTACTCTCAGTGTGCTACTATACAAATAACTTAAAAGACCACTAAAATGAGTCATCTGTGTGTAATACCTACGGTATTTTTCGGCCAAAACTGGGGGAGAAGAGTTGATGCATCTTATACGACGATTATACATTTTACCTGCATTAAAACTGCACCTAACTTTGTGTGGTGCTGCTCACAGTTCTCTTTTTATGCTGTGTGTGCTGCAGGCTGGATTTGTGGTGTGTACTGTTGCTATGGAGACGTCTCTGACCCTCGTGACAAAAACGAGACGAGACGCGACGTTAATGCTGGTCGTGTGACGATAACGATTTTCGTTGACTAAAACGAGACGAAACGTTATTTCCTGTGCGAAAGGGAGGGGAGAAAAAAGTAAAAGACGCTCGACCTTAGAAATTAACGATGTCACGTCCCAAAACTTTCGTCCATTATGCGGCACTGTGAATTAGACTTTAGATTCTATGCTGGAACCCGAACCCGGCCCGATATTGCCTGCCACCATCTAGAGTGGACAAAGGTTTTGGGACACTTTTTTGTAGATTTTCCTCCTTTAAAATTGGGTGCGTCTTATATTCCGGAACGTCTTATACGGCAAAAATGACGGTATATGTGTGGCACAAACACATATTACACAGCCATATTGCAATTTGCTGCTCACATCTCTAGTCATGGCCTTCTATGAGAGGCACTGATATTCACTGACAAATTCTGATAATTGGCTTACTTGTGAGCTAGCCCACTTACTCATACATTCACACAGATATTTTGTACAGGTTTAGGACCTGGGATGACAAATGCTTATAGTATAAACTATAAATCAACCCTAACATTAAAGCAGCTGCCTTATATTGGCTAGGATCTCCTTATTCCAGTGCGCTGAGGTATCTGGTCCCAAGACATTAGTTAGCAGCAGCAAGTCCCAGGCACTGTGAGGTGAGACCTCTGTGGGATTGTCATACAAGATCTCCCAAGCTGGAGATGATCTGACCCAGTTTCCTAGCCATTATTATCTGACCCTTGTCAGTGACACTCAGCCCATTCTCCTACTTCTAAAGCATCAGCTTCAAGAACTGACTGTTCACTTCCTGCTGAATATATTTCACCCTTTTATTACTGCTTTATCACTGCTATTCACCTCCCTGTTAGTGGTTTTGATATTTCTGTGTATATATAGCTACTTATGAGCAATAATATTTGTTACCTAATTCAAACAAGACCCTAACCACAACCTTATCAACCAATTAGACGCATTGCTTATTTGCTTTAAAAAAGGAATCATTTTAGTATTAAATGGTTTGTAAAATGGAATATTACACAGTCAGGCTTTTGACTTTTGAGATTTGTCCAGACAATTTACAGTCAATAAACATGTGCGCGCACACACACACACACACACACACACACACACACACACACACACACACACACATTGTTTGTGAGTGCACTCATTGTTTCCTCAAGCCTTCTACCAAAACGTAACTGTTTCTATTTAACTGCATTACATTCTATCATTGGGGGAACAGAGGGGAGTGATAAACAGGCATTGTTGCATATTTATGAATACTCTCTAATTTGAGATTTTAATTTAATATTCTCTAACTAGTTCAGTATTCATTCATTGCCAGCACAGTTTCGTACACCATCAACAAACCATTATCCTAATGAGAATTACAGGACAGGGTACAGCCAAAGGAGGCCACCTATTAAACCAAAAAATGGAGATATGTTGCTATTACAGGTGCAGAGACACAGAAGCATAGGCATAATTGGGTCAGGTTTTCTATGTTTAATTATTTATTTGCCTCTTGTATTTAAGTGGTTTTGCAATCTGAGTGTGTGCATGTGTGTGTGTGTTAGTGTGTGTGTGTGTGTGTGTGTGTGTGTGTGTGTGTGTGTGTG
>JBBKCR010027989.1:0-11727 GCA_037577295.1 Ladigesia roloffi | reverse complement strand
CCATCCACTTCCATTAAATGACTACCAGACTGCTACGGCTAAAACTAATAATCTGCGTTTGTGTTCTGCTGAGGAAATAAAGTCACCTTCGACTTGGATACCCTGGGGGTAAGCAAATAAACATCAAATTTTTATTTTGGGGTGAACTATCCTTTTAACATGTGGTTTCCCACCCTGGCTTGTTTGAATGTTCTTGATTGTAGTAATATTCAAATGTACTTGTTATATGTGACATAAAAAGGTGAAAAATACAGTCATAGAATACAATAATCATTCAATAATACAGTTTTCTTTACCATACATCATTAATATAGTTATCACTGGAGGAACAAAAGGTGAAATATAAAGTTATACAATAAAGTATTCTTACAATCCTATGATAATACTATATGTTTCCAAATGGGGCAATTTCATGTGACACAAAAGGTAGCAAATACTGCAATACAAATTAGACTGTGATGTTAAATGTCCAACTGTCAGTGATTGTCAATGTACTATGATAGCAAAGATTGAGCTGTTATAAAAACTGTTATAACAAGCTGTTATAAAATTACAGTAATGCACAGTAACTAATCCTTTGTAACAAGTGCAAATCAGTCATGTTTGACCAGGGCAAGTGAGAGAGAGAATAACTGAAAGAGAAAGGCTGTTATGGATAGAGATGGGTGTGATTGAGGCTTGCAGTGGGAGACAATAGACAGAGAAAGGGCCCCTTTACAGAGAAGAGTGCCTTCCCTGCTCAGCCATTTGGCCACAAATACAAAGAGGGCTTTCAGAAAGTGAGAGATGTGACTGAGACCACCTATACAGTAGCGACCCATTTCAATAAAAGCTCTGTAAATTTAATTGCATTGGATTACCCACCAGAGCTGTTTATTTCCAGCTTTTTTAGCCCATTTAGATCTCTCATAATCATCATATTATTGTATTAATATTAGATGTAAAATAACCTAATTTTAGGAATCTAGTAATATCGAAGATGTTGGTTATTTTTCTTGAATTGCTGGCACTTCACTCCCACATGGCTCCGTGCTACTAGACTGAGACATTGTAGAGGGAGAGAGAGAGAGAGAGAGAGAGAGAGAGTCCTGCTGCAGCATCCTACACGTGCCCACTCCTCACGTTTAGAGCTGTGTGTCGCTGGTTGTATAACAGCACAGAGGAGGGGGAGTCTTGTTACACACATGCACACATTCTGGCTCCGCCATCTTAACTGCTCACCTGCTGGGTCAATCAGAAGTCAAACTCAATGATGCCAGCTCACTTTCATGTACAATCTGCTCTCTCTACTAAAGGGCTAGAAATCTGCTCTGTTGGAAGCATCAAACAGACTAGCATGTGTCTCTTTCTTATCTCTCTGTAAGGACCAGTTGTCCTCATAATGATAGCAAAACTGTCACTGTCCTCATAAGGAAATGTACTGTTTTTAGGTTTTTATAAGGACAAAGATATGGCCATTTGGTTACTGAGACTATTTATTACTCAAGTCAGTGGAATGTCTTCACAGATATAGTGATCCTGTGTGTGTGTGTGTGTGTGTGTGCACATGTGGGTGTCAGTAGCTGTGATCTAATTAAGTTCTAATCTGACCTCCTCCTATGTCGCTATACTTGAGACTACAGGAATATTTCAATATTCATGAGACCAAAATAGACAAGCACCTAACATCACCCGTCTGTCCTCTGTCAATCAAAAAGCAACACAGGCTCAACTGATGTTTACTTTCGACATGCGCTCCATCCACCATATGTTTAATCATTTCTCCCCCACCCTCCCCCCCAGTCTTGAAAAAACTTGGGGATTTCAGTAATTAATTATTAGTTTGTCTCGTCTCTTTGAAGCCAGTCTTAATTACGCATCTGTTGATAAGGACAGGCAATACAGTTCACTCGTCCCTGCGGAGCCTCTATATTTTTCTATTACTGAGTCTGAGGGAGAGCCATGGGAGCTCTCTGGCACAGAGCAGGCTGTTTACAATTCAGGACACATCACACACACATACGCACGTGAAGATTTCTCACGGAAAAGCCTGTCACACACACACACGCACACACACGCACACACTCAAACACATATCTTATGATCTGGAGAGTATATTAATGTTTAAAGTCTTAGACACCTGCCAAAATTATATTTTGACACTCATTAGATGAGTACTGAGTGTTTTTTCAGATGAAAATGACTAAATTTATTAAATATAACAAAAATGAATAAATGCAAATAATATTATACAGCAATTAGTGGCTTTATGAACAGTACATCAGTGTGTTCCTTGGTTAAGTCCAGTATTACTTGTCTGGTTTGGTTTTATTACATTAAATCAGGTGAGCTGCTGATCCAAGTCATTCCTGGAGGCATTGAGAAGAATGCTGGAAGCAAACCTGTGTTCTCCTCACCAACTCACCAAATATCAATTGACTTTTTATAAACAAATCTAAATACTTTTCAATGCTCTTGCTTGTTTGCATTCATTCTAATATTAACTTTGCTAGCAGAAAGAAACTATATCACACGCTGAGAAAAATGGCTTTAAAGAATTTGCATAGATGCCAGAGACTTTTGCGTATTCCTATATACAGTGAACCCCTGCGATAACATGGATCAGCAGTCGCAGCTTCAGTCCATTGTGGATTTTTTCTGAGAAATGATCTAATTACACAGGTCAACAAAAAATATTTTTGTAATCATCCGAAACCACAACACACTTTACTAAACCAGTTTTCATGCAGATTTCAGATCAGCTTTAATTTTTTTCAGGTCACATCAACTTTTTGGATTTTCTTTTTTTTTGCATTAGACTTGCATGAGGTTTTTATTAAACTGCAGGAACCAATCAAATATCTGTTTAAATATTATCAGTGCACAATCAGATAGGTGCACACTGTGGCACAGATGTAATGATCAGTGTCAGTCAGCTACCACAGTTTCTTCAAAAATTCTTAAAATATAATTATTATATGCTAATTATACCTGTTGAGTTTGACCTGTTGACCTGTGTAATCATTTGTGGAAACCCCCGCACTATTGCAGAAACTGCGATTTCATCCACAATTTTTAGATGTCCGGGCCTCGTCCACCACGCCCCATTGTCCTTGTCCTGGTTGTTTATGTTTGGACACAGCGCTTAGCAACCCAGCACATAACGTATTTGAGGACATATTTGGGGTTTTCACTATAAAATATGCATTTTGGGGCAGTGTACACATGCTCTCATGCTTTAAAAGAGGGTCTGAAGAGCATGCCATGTCTGGTTGCGCACACACTCCCTGTCTCTCACTCTGTCTCTCTCATTATGGCTGTGTGTGATGAGACATTCTTTGTGTAATTGATGAGCAGAGTTGTTATGACTTGTCCTCATCATGTCTCATTTGTATCTGGCAGCTCGTTGGACAGTGCGTGTGTGTGTGCACACTGACGCGTTGAACCTCGGATGTTGTTTTTCTTCCCACTAGTTGTTACTAATGAGTCAGTCACGTTGAAGCCTGCAGAAGCATACGCGTACATTCACACACATGCTCAGCCTTTTATTTCCTGTACATGCATTTCATTTTATGTGACAATTAAAACTGAATTGTAGAAATTACTCATCAAGCAATGCTGTCATAAGCATTTACAAAGCTTTTCCTAGATGACAGATAGGTTGAACATTTCATCAGCCACTGATACTTGACACCTGACACGTATTTACAGTGATTCTATGTAGGAAACTGTTTGCTTGGACACTTAAGGAATATAATGTGTGTATAGCATTTAAAATGGCAAATGGGTGTACATGCACACACACAAACACCACAAGAATGTAGTCATTTTGATTTAAACAATTGATTTATCTCATTCCAGATTCCATCCCATCAAACTGTTCTGTAGTGAAAGTTGTTCAGCAAATCCAGTTAAACAAAACATTCATTTTCCCTCCCGCCAAGCATGCTCTGATAGAGTTTGTGCCGCATTGTTCAAATTCCTCTAATGTTAGAGGTTTTTCTTTTCTGTGGAAGCGGAGACTTGGAAGAATAAAGAGATGTTTAAAGTTGTATGTTTTCTAAAAATACACAAACAAGAACACGAGAAAAACCTTTCACCCGAAACACTTCAAGTGCAGCATGGGAGAATGACACAAGCCACTGGGGAAAATTCATGAAGGAACAAGTAATGAGCTCAGCATGCAATGATTAACAGAGAACTCATGTGAGCAAACACATCAACATGTCAGGATTATTATTTTAGCGAAACCTCTCAGAGATCTTTCATCGCTCTTTTAAAAACGGCATCCTGACGGATTTTCACTTCAGGCAACAACTCCTGACAAGCTACATTCTACCTGAGGACTCAGCTGTCACAGCGTCGCCCTTATCATCGTGAGTTTGACCCCCAGTGGTGCCACAGCCATATGTGGCCAAGAATACAAATGCACTATTGGCTTATTTCTCTCTGGGGGTTAGGATGATGCCTCCCCATCACTCAGCGGGATGCTAGTCAGCACAGGCGTCTGCTAACAGATTCAGCAGAGTTGGCGGTCAGCACTCTCCTCCAAACACGTTAGGCTGTGTGACGGCTGCAATTGGAAAAGACTCGGAGGAAGCATGTTCTCTCTTTCACCCTCCCAGTGTGGGTGGTTCCTTGTAACTGGGGGAGTCCAAGCTTGTGGGCATAACTGAAGACATCTTAATTGTGAAAAAAGGGAAAACTGTGCACATTTCTGTGTGAGTGTGGCTGTTTAGTGTGAACATTATTACTGTTTATTTATTCAAATTCAGCTCTGTGTGCTCATGTGTGTGTGTGTGTGTGTGTGTGTGTGTGTTTCAGTCCACACATGTGTAAGAGCTACAGAGGTGATGTTTGTCCTCTTGACCTACTTTATGGTTTTATATCCTGTTGCTGTTGTCTTAAGTGATCTTTTAGTTTTTTAAATTACTTTGATAATCCTTTTTATTGTCCAGGCTGTCATGCAGACACTTTTACCAACATGTGCCTTTGAACACTGGTGCTTCTCTTCATTCTGTCTATTCTCCATTTTCACAGAAAATAAATAATTTGCTGCACATATACTATCAGAGCATGCTCAGTGGGAAAGCGAATGTTTTGTGTAAATGACTTCTTTCTTGTGCTGTTTGTGTATGTGCATGTACACCAATGACTATTTTCTATCATCTTGGCTCATTAGAACCTATTCACACTATTAGGAGGAGATGGCACCAGAAGGTCTGTTATCCATGCCAGGTTCTCTTTTGAGTTACGGGTAATCTCGTGTGACCCCTCCTTTCTTGTTTTTGCTTGAAACAGGACTGAAACAGACTCATCAAGCTGCGATGAAGCATAGGCTTTTTTTAACTGTATGTACATTGTGTTATCTGTTCTTATGTTTGGTCTGCTTGTATAAAGATTGAAAAACTCATATCTTAGGAGGAGTTTTAACCCATATGCGAGGTGAACTGATATAACTTTCACTACCTGGATAACAGCCAGTTGGATAAAAGTCATCCCTGATTTTTTCATGGTTGCTGCAAATTGTTAAAGTGTAAAAACGCACTGATGCATTATAATGCCTTGACCCAAGGCTGGTGATTCATCTCCATCACTTTTAGAAAGTTAGAATCAATTATAATTGATTGAATGATTTCCAGCAGTGTTACCCCTTAGAATTAGGTATTGACACAAAAATCCCAATAGTTTGGTTTTAGTTTCTTTATCCTACTGAAAGGTTTCCTTTGTCATATTTGCGTTGTCAGTGTATTTAAAGTAACTCTACTGACAAAAGTCAACTGAATCATGTTCAAATGGGAGAGTTTCATGATGCACTGGTATACATGAGAATGAGGAATAAGAAAGTGTCCTCATACAGAACTTTAGGGTTTAGGGCAGTAGCTGCAAATGCAGTCGTGACTGAGGAGCATTGTGCAGGAATTCATTAGTGTGGGGTTTTCTTGGGTTACTGAAGAACAACAAAAGGAATTCAGGGTTACGACTCTTTTGCAGATCTCTGTTTGGAGGACAGGACCTTTAACTTGTACTCGCTAATGACCCTGAGCCACAAATGTTTGTGGAAAAGTTATTTGCACACACATACTGCAAGCAGGGGGGGTAGTGGTGGGGCTAGTTCACCTCCGCTGAAGGTTTTGCCTCTCCACGCACTATTAGCTTGTTGACCAAGGCTGGATTTGCATTCTGGGCCAGAAATACCAAGCCTACTCACACCAGAGGAAGAAAACTCCACTTCTGTTCTCTTGCCACTTACCAGGTTTTGGAAGTGCATGATGATTGCTGCTTTCAGATACTCTGAATAGAGTTCATGCCATTATATTCATAGCATATTTCATATTCATTGTTATATTTCATAACTGTACATTATTTATTACTGCATTACATGCAGCCATATTGTACATGCTGCTATAAGGGTGCTCAGTCTTTTTACAGAGTGTTGGGCTAATATGGCACAGCGTGCCTGTTTATCTGACGTGCACATGGTTAATCTGGCATATTGTTGTTCACTTTTAACTTTAAACACACAAACTTAGATTCCATGTTTTACTTGTAATGTTTTTTTTATTAAAAATGTGTGCATATTTTAAAATATTGCACATGAGCGGTTCAGGATACATTCCACTGTGTGTATTTGTATAACTATTCATGTGAAAAGTAAAGAAATCTTGAATCTTGAATCTTCAGCTGAGGTGCTTTAATAATTCATTTCCTCTCGAATGCCTGGAAATGTGTAAACGCTCGGACATTTGAGCTGAAATGTCCGTCACAGCATGTTCTGTGAAAGGTTGAAGATTTATGTGCTTGTGCACATTATGTGCTTGTGGGTAGACAGAGCTTAATGTATAACAAATATAATTGTTCCCCAAATTATTTTGGAGCATCTCATTTGGGCCTTTCTCTGCAGAATGTAAAAGTCAACAGATGTTTTCAGACTCTGTAATAGAGTAAAGAACTGTTTTCTCTCAGTAGCCTCAGTTATCTCAAGCTGACAGTGGAAGATAAAAGGCTTGGGTGAAAGGCCCCTCAGCGAGTCCACCGGGGTGGGCTGCAGGGGCTCAGCAGGGCAGTCTCTACTTGACTCTACTCACTCAAATCCCTGACAGTAGAGGGTTGCAGTCAAGTAGAGGCACCAATAACATCAAATCTGTGGAAAAAATCTGGTGTCTATGGATCAAGACTAATGATCCATGGTGTATTGAGACACAAGCCAGGGACTGACCACCCTGAAAGTGACCCGGAGTTTATAACTGATCATCATCTGGTGTTTCATGCAACTAGTGACAATTCACACAATTTACATGGTTAAAAATACTTTTACCATTAGCAAGTCTGTTTGTGTGGAAAACAATCAATACTTTACTTATCTATATTTCAGATTTATATTTACTCAATATTTCAGATTTATATTTACTCAATATTTTTATATTTTTAGATTTATATGAACTCAAAATTTTAGATGTATGTTTAGTCTATATTTTAGATTTATGTTTACACCATGTTTAAATTTACATTTACTCTTTATTTTAGATTTAAACCGTTGTGTACTAAGATTTAGTTTTTCGTAATTTCAGTGTAACATTGGTGACAGCTTCTGTAAAGTTCTGAGGTTGGTCACATATCAGACCTTGGAGCTTTAGCATTTTATTTAGAAGAAAGTTTCACATACTCTGTTCTTATAAAGAGCTTATTCTCCAAATCTTATTTTGATTAATTGATTAATGAAATGTTAACTATATTACTGGTTTGTGTAAGGTCTAAGATAACAAACAAGATATTTTAGATAGTTGTGCTTGTTTGCTTAGAGTACAGTTCAGTCACTGGTGGAGTAACAGGAAGCTCATGATGATTTATGAGTTAGGGTTAGGGTTGAAAAAGAGTTTTGAAAGGGAACCAATTTGAATGCTGGACTTCGCAAAAATGTTTTCAGTGAAAGACTTGTTTGTCTTGAAATTCAAATAAACAGTGTAAACAGACGATTTACATACACTCCCTACCTCTGAGCACTGCCATGAAAAGGGTACTGTGCTGTAGTCCCCCAGGACACAAACAGCTCAAATATACCTTCAAAGATACAACATGGCCCCTAAGGTCTGATTGTGTGTCTTTAATGAGATGTAATGGTTGCCCAAATTCACTTTCCCAGGAAAAAAGGTCTTTTTTTTTTATATATTCCTTGCAGTACAAAAAGTGGTGTGTGAAGTCATGGCAACTTAAAAAACGTAACTGCTTTTAACAAACAGAAGGAGGATTTTGCCTCAGTGACAGCGTTTGTACTCTTGAAGGGCGTTTTTTTCCTGTCTGGTGACACTGTTTATGTTAAAAGGAGTATTGTGAATCATTTTTTATTTCCTGTTCTAAAGATTGTTTTCATGTGATGTAGTCAGTGTTACACATGATTAGAACAGGTCTTATATAATATAATACCATGATGAAAATATAAATATTGTCATTACTGTTTTACAGGCTGATATAAATGCAGTGAAATTTATTAAATGAGATACAATTAATATTTATTTATATATCTTGCTCTTTCCCTTTGTGTGTGTGTGTGTGTGTGTGTTAGGTTACAGCTCATTGATGACCTGTCATATGAAGATGTGAAAAAGTGCTACCGGGGATCAGTGAGTGGATCTCTTTTTCACCCTCACTCTGGTTTTCCACATTTTCCTCTTTCCTGTTTTCCTTACCATGAAAAGCTATTTGCTCAAAGAAATAACATTGCATTTTATAAACCAGTATTTCCTTCTGACCTATCCATTCTAGTAGTTTGGATTTTGTTATTTACAGTTTACTAATTGTGTGGTTTTATGGATTTGTTTCCTGGTTATGTTTTCAGTGATGGCGGTCTTTGTTAACTGTGTGTGGACAAGGTTGAGTTCTCTATCCTCTACCTCTAGTTTCCTTTCCTGTACCAGTGGGCTGTTCTGTAGTTTTACATGCTTCACTGATGTAGGTGGTTAACCATTAAGAAGGGGCAGAAATGTTCGCCAGGTTTTTATCAGTTGGAAATCTCTTCTTGAGTTTCCAATGGACTGGCAAGCGTGAGAGTGAGAGAGACAGATCGGAGAAGAGGAAGATGTTTAAAGCTGAGCTGGAACTGGGAGGAGAAAATGATGTGGGTGCTGTTCTAAAGCTTCCCGTGAAGAACAAATTATTGGATTTTAACAGAGCACACTCTGCATAAAGATGTAGGGGAAGTAAAGACACTCTTGAGTGAATTGTGTACACCAAAGATGCCAAGCCAGGTCCTGAAGTCGTGTTTTGCTAAGAGAAAGCGAGCTGCCCGTCTAACACTGCCAAATTCTCTCCTCTCACAGACCGTCAGCAAGTACAACTCTCAGTACCACAAACTCTTCCAGAGCATCCCCAATGAGGAGATCCTGATGAAAGGTAGAGTACCAGAACCTTCATTCACTCACACAAAAAGTGTAGCATCATACATGTGTTATTTTTATGGCAGTTTCAAATGGTATTTTAAAAAGTAATTACAAAATTCAATGTTTTGATATAATCAAATTGGTATATTTTTGGTATCACGTTAATTGAGTTATTATTTAGACATGTTAAGTTAAAAGTAAAAGGTCTGATGCTTTTTATCATTCTCAGTGTATTCATGTGCTCTCCTGAGGGACATCCTGCTGCAGGGACGACTCTATATCTCTCGCAACTGGATCTGTTTCTACGCCAACCTGTTTGGCAAGGACATTAAGGTTAGCTCTGAAGATTTGTGCTTGTAGAATATGCTTTTTTTACTTTTACCATAGACCCATTAAGTGCAAATATTCTGTATGCATAAACAAGACCTGAATGGCAAACAGATAAAAAATCACAAAGTTACATAACTATAGAACATAACGATATTTATAAACGAAGTATTTTTTAATATATTCAAAACTTCCTTTAACATGTGTTTGCAACTAAATGAGCAACGTCATCTTGAGTCTTTAATTCCCATTCTGTTTCGCAGATACAACTGTATAGTGGAACACAGCTCTGGCCAGAATTTGCATTGCACTATTTACACAGATGCAAAACCAGAGTAGAATTCTCAGAAACAGAATTTTGTTACTTTATATGCTACCACTGTAAATATCCACCTCAAAATCCACCACAAATAGTGCCTTTTATCTTTCTATTTATGAACAAACAAGTAGGCATTTATACTTTTTAAAAAGAATTACGATAGCAATCCTCCACTGGGTTCCTGAGCAACACTCTTTACCCCAAGCTTCTCCAGGGAGACTGCCCCCTGTAGTTAGGGATTGGAAGTCACTTTGGATAAAAGCCTTCGCTAAGTACCGTAAATGTAAACAGTGTGTGAATATTTTATAATAAATAGGTATTCATAATAAATAATAAATATGGTTGTAATTACTTGGAATAAAATACTGTTGCATTAACAAAAAAAATGCATTAACATAAAATAAATTATAAGGTCGAGAAGCACTTTTATTGATCCCTCCACAGATTGCGTCTGCCATCAGTGTATTTAAATAGGACATGGAGATTTTTCAGGCTTGTTTCTGAAGTGTGTGTGTTCGACTAATGGATTTTGTGTTTTAAAACACCAACCTGCTTCAGCCACGCACTTTGTTCTGCTATTAAGTATCGAGCAGTCACTGAATATATTATTTCCACCTGAAACAATTTATTCTATAACCCTTTATTACCACACACTGTAGTAGCTTTTCTTGTTTTTTTGAGACATGCCCTCCCAATTTGTCCCAAGTCTCCATATTTAAATCCATATTTTCACTTACTCTCAAACTGAAATTCAACCTTTAATTAATATAAAATTATTCTAAGAAAGACAAATACCACATGCAGAAATAATTATAGTTTCACAATTATTGGCACCCTTGGAAATTTAACTGAAAGCAAAGTAGCTGAAGCATGATTCCCATTTTAATTGTACATGGAATTGTACAACCTGTAATCCATGACGTCCTGATTAACCAGTGAACAAATATGACGTGACACAGAGGCCAATTCTCCTCCATCAACAAGGAAATGATAAGAGAGCACACAAACCAGAAAAGAGTGCTGACCACAATACTTCAAGGAATGATTATGAAAAACACACACATTTCTACAATAAGAGTAATAATAGAAAGTGGACATTAACTGGAAAAAATACAGGCTTGGCCGGAAAAGAAGTTTATTTGGCCTGTTATACTGTGAGGAGTATATTAAGAGAAGCAAAAATCAAGAAGGATTACTGCTGGTGAATTACTAAAAGTTTTCAAGCTTCCAAAACCACCATCAAACTCCACCAGCTTTATACCAGCAAATGAATTGGAAGGTGTGCCAGAGAAAAGCCTTTTTGGTCACAACATACATGAACCTAGAGTTTGCAAATTGCAAAGGCTGTTTTCCCCCCAAAGGACCTGGAAACCTTGTTAGGTCTTCATAGCATCATGGACATTTCAAACTAAATTTTTAATCAAAATCTGACTGCCTCTGCCAGGAAACTAAAACTAGGCTGTCACTGGATCTTTTAGCAGGACAATGATCCAGAGCACATGTCCAAATCAGCACAAACATGGTTAGCTGACCACAGAGCCAAGCTTCTGCCAGGGCCACCTGAGTCCACTGACTTAATTCCAAGGCCATAATTATATATAATATTTCCAAGCAGGCCCCCTATTTAAATATATAATAATACCAATATATTATTAGCTTTAGCCGTAGCAGTCTGGTAGTCATTTAATGGAAGTGGATGGGCGTCAGACCTTTCAAAATAAAAAA
>JBBKCR010027946.1:0-11728 GCA_037577295.1 Ladigesia roloffi | reverse complement strand
GCCCACTCTTTTCTATCCCTTTTTTTTTATCTTTCTCTGTCTTGCTCCCTCTCTTTCTGTCTCTCACTTTCTTTCTCTCTCGTTCTCCCTCTCTTTATCTGTTTCTCGCTGTCTCTCTCTGTTTCTCAATGTATCTTTCTCTTTTGTTCTTTCTCTCTCTCTTTCTGTTTCTCACTGTCTCTATTTCTCTGTGTCTCTCTTTCTCACTCTCTCTCTGTTTCTCACTTTATCCTTTTCTCTCATATTCTCACGGTTTCGTTTTTTCTCACTGTCTCTCTTTCTCTGTTTCTCCTCGATTGGCACCTAATGGGCCCCTGTACCGCAACCCCCTCCCCCCCGTGTTTGTCGGCGCGAGCACCTGCATCCGGAGCCGGATCGCGCGACCCCCCGAGGCGCTCCCCAGTCAGGGCGCCTTTATTCCGCGCGGTTCAGCTCCGGTTTGCGGTGACAGCGAAATGATACGGTGCCGGGGAGCGGGAGGAGAACACAATCACGGAGACGCGCGCGCTCCCAGCAGGTAGTCGCGTGGCAAAAACGCAAATTACAAACAGCTGCTTAAGCATTGTTCATCACGAGAACTCCAGAACACGTCTTTGGCGCAGTGGATGTGTGTGTGTGCGCTCGTGTTTTCGCGCATGTGTGTTGGTGTGTGGGTGTATTTGTCTGTTTGCGTGTGCATGTGTCTATGTATGTGTATGTGGGTGGGTGAGTGTGTGTGTGTGTGTGTGTGTGTGTGAAGACCCGAGAGGTGGGAGAGAGAGATGTAAAAACTGTATCTTTAAAAAAAGAATAATTGATCTCAACCTCAAATGCTGTAAAACTATTTGCTGGAAATGCAAATTTGAGGCCACACATTTTTTTTATTTTAATTAACCTCCTTGTTGTTTTTGATAAATATAATATTATATGCTTGAAAAATGCCGAAGCTCCTTTAATTTGTCTGTAATAAAAGCTTCTATAATATAAAGCCACAAGTTTATGGAAAAAAAAAACAAACAAAAACTAAAAAAAGTAAGGAAGCCTGGAGGAAACCTGGAGGAAGCCTGGAGAACTGTTCCTCAATACCTCAAGTCTTGCTCTTTGAATGCAAAATGTATCTTATGTTTAAAGACTTCTATATAGATTGTCGTGTCGGAAACAATAACCTAATATGTTATTTTATTTGTACTATATTATCATATCAGTGTATAAACTGGGGAATACACTTTTCGTGTATTGGACATGCTGGCCACAGATGTTTTCATGCCAGTTTAAGATTTTTTTTTAATATAATTATTTTCATGCTAATTTTTATTGTCTTAAAATATTGTATACGTTTATCTATTATTCACATAACAGTTCCTTTGTATATCAAAATCGGAAATATCCCGGAAAAACTGGTGTGTATTAATTCAGAGCTTTACTGGTCTGTAACGGAAATGCCTGGACCGGATAAAGCCCTGGATTTATGTTCTAAATAGCTGAAAAATATGATTTAGATTCTTTTTTTTCCTTCCAACTTCTATAAAACATTAAAGACAGAAGATAGAAGAGTAACGATCTGGGGAAAGACCAACTGGACACTGCGTTTTCAAAAGTTTAATATGAATCATTGTTAATAAAATTGGTTAAAACAGGAATAAATCCGAAACCACGAGAGCATAACAATGTTCTATATAATAAAATTCTATTTTATTATTATTGTTGGGACATGCCCTAGATACAAACATGTATTCTCTTATTTAAAGAGACGAGATATGTACGTAAAAAGACCTGTAGTATATTTACATATTATCATAAATAAATATATACATACATAATTACACACATACCTGCATAAACAGACAAGAAAACAAGGATATTTGGGAGGCGTGCTCCTTTTAAAGCTTCATAAATGCGAGTTAATAGCGCCCTCTACTGATTGGTCGTGCAATTTTTGCGCCCCATACTTGCTTATTTCAAGCAATTGATATTAGTATTGGTAAGGAAAATCTTATTCCCAATGCTCCAGATCAGAAAAAAGTGCTAAATCTGGGACAGTATAGAGTTCAGAGCTCCATTAAATGTTACAGACAGATTTCTGAGTGTCACTTCTGGCGATGTGTAGACTTCAACGACACAGTGGCGCCCCCTACAGCCGTGAGCCTGAATGAAGGAGAGTGAGAAAAGTGAAGCCTGACAGGTTGAAAGGCTACGGGGGCAGGTGACGGTCCCCTGGTCCCCGATAATAATCTCACAGGGTGTTCTATCAGAGAGACTGTGAGTGACTATCGTGTCCATTATTTGTATTATTATGATGAGTATTATTTAAAGCACGGGACAAGTCTTACATTCCGTGGAGAACCACATGACCATTACGTCACTCTGACTCTCACCACTTTCACATTAGTGAAGGAACTTTCCCAAACTTCACAATGCCGGAGGGAGGGTGGTCGCTGTGCTGCTGCTGTGGAGGTGGTTCCTCTGCGGAAGAGGTAGGACCCTCACCTGAGGGGTTTCCTCACAGATCCGTGAGTTTATTTGCGTCTGATGGAGTGAACGGATCGGGAAGTACCGTTCAGGTGACTGTATGGGGTTTAACGAGCCTGTTGCTGTCAGATTTGCTGAAATTCATCAGTTCAGTTAATAAGTTTTACACGGTTTAGTCGAGCTGCTGCGTGTTCAGCCAATAAACTAGGTCACGGGAGGCGAAGGGGGAGAGGGAACTTTCATAGAGTGAACACATTTCTCGCCGTTTCCTCCAGTCGGACCCGATCGCTGGTGCTTTGTCCACCTGTTGCACGGAGACTGGACTTGGGCGCAGGAGGACTGCAGTTCAGAAGTGTGTCCATTTATTAACGCAGGGTAGAGTCTACACAGCCCAGTGCGTTTTATATTAAAGATTTAAAGACCTTTAGGGGGCTTCAGGGGCTCAATATGTAAAAGAAAGTACAGTGTGTAATGGGGCTAGATATGATATAAAAAACTATAATAGATGTAATTTACTCAGGGGCGTATAAAACTTTCCAAAAGTGGCGGTGTTCTGGGATGGGGAAGCTAAGTTATACAGTTAAATCAATTTATTACAGTTTAATCTGACGAAAGTGTGGGGGATGGAATTGCGTTTTAGCAAAAATGGTGGTGTTGACGCCCCCCCCCCTTAATTTACTCCCATTGTTTACAGTCTCTACAGCCCTGTTGGTGCATAACGTTGGCAAATGGCAACATTGGTGTTGCATGTTATATCAAACTCATATCCTTTTTCCTATTCGACTAATTTATCAATATAGTCGAAGTCGAGTCGACTAGTTGTGATGACGTCAAACACAAACAGAAACGAAGGTGTTCAACACTGAGTAACATTTATGAAAGTTCTCTGTAACAGTAACAGTCAACATGACATTTAAACTAAACAAAACAAAGGCTGATACCTTGAAGGTTCTGATAAATTTAAGTGTAAACAGAAAGTGGTAACAGTTTAAGCCCTGGCGCCACTCAGCTCCTCCCAGCAGTACTAGCATTAGCATGTTAGCTAGAGGTGCCGTTAGTGCGGAATGCAGCACTTTTCCTGCATTTTCACACCAACTTGCAGGTTCTGCAGGTCCCCGTCCTGTTTGTGTGTTGAGAGTGAAGGACCTTCACACATGAGATGTGTGTCTCTGTTCTCTGCTGCGTCTGTCTTGTCTTGTTGTGGTCTTCACTCTATGTGCCAATGGTTCCGCCCCTTTTATGAAGGGACCAAGTAATTGGTTAAACCAAAGAACGCGTGTCAAAGAATCATACATAGATGGCAGAGGGAGAGAAAAAACAGGACTAATCGACTTTTTTGTTAATGCCCTACTCTGCAGTGGGCAGCCAGCGAGGCAGGGTGTGGAGCCACCAGCAGTAATGGGATTTGAACCCACAACCTTCTGATCATAGGAGTAACCCACTAACCACCAGTCCACCAGCTGGCCTGTATGGAGAGGTCTCAATCTGTGTGGGAAAAAAGAAGTGCAATGGGGAACTATGTGAAATATGACACCATTGCATATAGTCTGCACAGCACTGAAATGTCATGCTGTTGCCAAAAGGCAACAATGATGTTTCATTTTCTATCAGTAATATCACACCCCTACATAACTGGGTTTATTTCAGGAGTTCTGACCACTGAAGTTCTTATGAAAGTTGTCTTTGCATATGCAAATTCTTTCTGAGATCGTCAGATCTCACTACAAGTACAAAAAAGTACAGATTGCAATGGAATGGGATATGATGGGGGAAAAATTACCACATATAATTTACTCCCATTGTGTACAGTCTGTACAGCCCTGATGGTGTATGATGTTGGCAGATGACAACAGGAAGGAAAAAGTTGAGAAGCTGTACTGTCTTCCCATCAAATATTGCCTCTAACTGTTCCAGTCACTGGTTTCCTCTCAAATTTGCCTATAAAGCCAAAAATGGACCAGCCACTCCCTGTCTGATGGCAATGGCTGGAGCCAAATCAGTTATTAGAGCCTCTGGGGTTTAGAGTATATCATGGCTTGACCCGTCGCCCTGCAAGTGAGAGAAACAAGACAAGTTTCAAGACTCTTCTCTATTCTGGGACTTAAGGAAGGGAATTAACTTCCACTGGCTGTCACTCTCTGTCTTTAAATGCAATTAAAGACGCAGGTCTTGAAAAGCATAAATAAGCTCTAATCCAGCACTTGTTGAAATGTCATGTATTGCACTTATGCTACAAATGCTTTAAAATGCTTTGCATTTCTCTTATGTAATGTCTCTTTACTGTAAATGTGTATATTTGTATTGTTCTATAAATCAGCACTGATTCTAACAGCCTCTTAGCCCTGGGGGTGTTTTGGCGTCTGGCCTGTTGTGTAAGCTCTGGGCAAACGGTCTGAGAAGACAACGAACTGCTTTGACTGTCACTCTAATGGCATAGATATGAAGATAAATGTAAACATGTATATATATGCAGTAAAGGGTATAAAAAATAATGTGTGGAACCTGTTGGAAAGTCCTTTATAGCTGGTGAAATATACAACACATACATTCGTTCTGTCAGAACTGACATCTTAGTTGTATTTTGTTGGTTCTGAGTAGGTTATTCATCCATTACCATGTAAAAGTCTTAGACACTTTAGAACATTAGATTTTAAACCTGTTCTGCTGAGCAGTATATGCATTTAAAAGCTTATTTTAGAATATATATGAATACTATTAACATAGTAAAAGTGTTTTTATGTATGTTTGCTTAATCATCTCCTGGAAGCCCAGTAGTTTTTATCACAAAAACTCAAATGCCTGTTTCAGTTTAATCATTGCTTCATTTGATTGAATCAGGAGCTGCTGGTGGAGTCGCACAAATCCATGCAAAGGCTGGAGGCGCCGAGGAGAAATCTGGAAACGAACCTATGTTCCTCTAACCAGCTCACAGTTACTTTTAACAAACAACACAACATATTATATGATTTTAAGGTTTTTTTTGCATTGATTCTAATTTTAAATTGTGCATTTGCCCAGTACTGTATTTAGAATCCACTGTACCAATAGTCACCACCAGCAGTAATGGGCCAATAGTCAGTAAATTTGGAATGGGTTGCCTTTGTACATTAGACAGGCGTCTTCTGTATCTGATTTAAAATCTCTTTTAAAACGCCACTTTTATTGGCTTTTAACACTTTGTGAGACGCTGATTTTATGTATATATGTTGATGTAACGTGATTTTATGGTATTATTATTGTGTTTTCATCTTTTATGTCTATTTATGTTTTTATATGTTATATTTTAAGCTATTTAATTATTCTTACTTTGATTGCGTAAAGCACTTTGGTCCTTTGCTTTAGTTAAAGTGCTTAACAAATAAAGTTGGATTGGATTGGATAGTCATGAGAACCAGATCCGCTCGCACTCCTCCACATCCTGCTACCTTGTTTACTGTTTCTCTTTCTGTGTGACTGTGGAACAGGTTCATTATCGTCTTATTGATCATTAAGTTTCAGCCTGAGAACTTTACAGAACTTTACAGACATAGTAATGTGCTTTTTAACAACCTACATCTTTAGGTTTTGTACCACTTTATAGTAGTCTTTTAAACATCTCAGCCTGCATCATTGATTATGTAGGTCCTAAAGTAAAAACGAGAGAAATCCATCCTAGTGGTCCACTGTGATCTGTCAGATTGTTTTCCGCTATTTTTTTCACTCTCAGGATGTCCTTTCACATTTATTTCTTTGGTGCCCTCTGTAATACATGGCAGATGTAACAACTACATCTAGAATCAACTCTAGACCATAGTTTTCCAAACCTGGTTCCTAGAACAGGGAAAACAGTACAATTTGGGAACATTTGGGAGCCACAACGGTACAATTTGGCACAAAAAATATTTGTCACATTTATAGTAGAGTTTAGTATCTGCCCCTGAAATATCAGAGATAGTTACACGATATTCCAGAGAACGTAAAAGATTGAACAAAGTAATTAAAATGTAGAGAGAAAGAAACCTACTGCATTAAATTACATTTTCCTTCTAATATTTGTTTAACTGACACTTTTAAAAAAATCCAGCATGGTGGAGAACAGCCAAAACAAAAACTTCCCCACTCACTTACAGCCTTGCACTGTAACAGTGCCCTTACATTTGTCACAAATACAGTGAGGACTATAAACCTGTGAGTAAATTCAGTGTAAACCTGTGTCACAAGTGGTCAGGTTACCTCCATTCTTTGCCAGTTTCTTGGAAATTGAGTCCAGTTTGGTGTGTCAGGTGTGTTTGAGTAGGACGATCTGCACTGGTGACCGACCAGCAACAGGAAAGTCTGGTGGAAACTGAGCGATTTCCTTCTTTCTGGATTAATAAATTTTTAATTTTCTGCCTCTGTTTTTAGAGAGAGCCTTTGGTTGGGGCACCAGAGTCTGCAAGACAACTTCGTTCCACATATAACGGTCAGTTCAGTTCTGGAAAGAACACTGTGTATCTACTGTCTATCATGACTTTCATGGATTATTGTTTTCGTGCCGATGAATTTAAACTCAATGGACATAATGCCAGTGTCTTGCTCAAATACTTTTTGTTTGTATTGAACAATTATAACTATATAGTTATAATTATATGAAATCTGTAACAACTGGTAATAATTACATTCATTTACATTAAATTAGACAACAGAAACCTATTTTATATATATCCACGATGGACAGGTTTATCTTTACTATATTAGGATCCGGTTTGTGCCGTTAGTGCTCTGTTACTGGAAGTGATGTGGACTGTGTTGTTGCCTCAGGTGCGGAGCAGAGGACCGGCAGGATCATCGCCCGGCATGTCGGCATGCCAGATCTTGACCAGCGCTTCGCAGATGTTGCGGAAACCTTCAACAAGCAGCAGGAACACTATGAGCGTATGGAGGAGAAGCGGAAGACCCTCATGTACCGTTATCGCTGTTCCCCTGAGGACAGCCTGTCCCAGTGCCTGTCGAAGATCAAGGACGATCACGGTGAGCCTCAGCCTTCTCCAGAGCTTTGTGAAAATGAAACTCTGTCTGCAGGTGGCAGCAGCAGCTCTCAGACTGGAGACTAGAATCAAAAACATGGCCAGAGTGCTGTTGCACAATCAGCTGTCAGGTTTATATCCTGTTGGGTATATAAAGACTTCAAAGATGACCTGATTCTTTGCCAACCAGGCCAGTTACCGTACTGAAATCATTTATTCCCCACAGTATTGCTGTGGGTACCAAATCTGAGTCAAATCTCTTTTTGTTTTGCCTTGTTTTTTAATACTGAAAAGGCAGTCGTTACAAACAACACCACAATAATGAGGGTCTGGATTCAGGTTGAGAGAATTTGTGCCGATATAAATAAATATAAATATATAAATAAAATAAAATATATAAAATAAAAGTATATAAATAAAAATGATTTGGGTTGAGTTCTGATGTTTGTTCACAACATTGACTTCACAACTGCGGTTCTAAAGTATAAAGGCAACATTCGAATAAAACTATATAAAGTTTTGTTCCTTTTAGTCAAGCCAAGTGTCTTTTAAAGAGAGTCTGAATTAGTGACTTGAGTCCCATCTCTGCCAGAGTACTGAAAAATTGGCATTCAGTACTAAACTTCCATACCCATCTGCCTGATCGACAACGATCAGCCAATTAACATTGTTGTAGTGATTAAATTTAAATGATTTATGCGTGTCTGTACACTGTGCTTTGAAATATACCGTTCATTATCAAAGTAAAAGGATCTATATAGAAAGTTTTGAAAGATACGCAACGATTTGTTGTTACAGTCTGTTCATGAGTGTGTGTAAACTTAGTTCACTTCTCTTTGACACGACAGACACTCACCACATCCGCCTGCAGATGAGGGGATATGACTTCACCTTGGATGTGACGCCTGAAGAAGACGTTCCCGATAAGCTGAAGCGGACGCAGGAAAACGTCAGGGAGCTGTGCCAAGCGGTCAAAGCCTCCGTGTCGGTCAGTACCATGCTCCAGGAGATGATCAACTGGCTCCTGAAGTCGGAGGAGACCCTGACGCAGCAGGTGAGAGACGCGGCCGCGACGCACCAGGACAAGCAGCGGCTGGGAGCAAACCTCCGGGAGAACCTGCAGGAGGTGCGGAGAGCTAAAGAGCTGAGTCCTCGCTACAGGGAGGAGGCTGGAAAACTTCTGAATGAGGCAGCCTTGCTTTCTGGGGTCACCCAATAATATCCATGTTTCCAGCCCTGCTTTGGTTTTCAATACTGTTCAGTTCAGGCCATCGTGATTTGCCTATGCTCAGTGTTCATTTTACACAAACAGGAAACAATTTAAAATCAATGATCACAGAAGCCTCCAACACTTAGTATAATATCACAAGCTGCTACCCACACACACCTCAGCTGCCACGCAGCCCATGTGCATCAAACTAGCTAAAGGAGAGTTTTCTGAAGAGAATAAAACACCAGGAGATTCGAAAACTGAGATTTAACTAATTATATACATGAAGTAGTGTATTGGGATTTTACATGTGCCTGGTTTGGTTGTGGTATTGTGCCATTTCCTCAGTCAGTACCACATCTTTAGAAAAGTGGATTCCAGGGTCACACAGAAGGAGATATGAGCTTGCATTATTAATCTGGTTTATTTCTGACCATTATTAAGCATTATAGTGGAGAAGCCAGTAAAATATGGCAATAAAATAAATTTTAGTGAACATTGCTTGCAGGCCAAAGGGGAAGAATATGGAGATTTTCTTTTAATAGGAACAAACTTGCCCTCGGTGCAAAATGGCAATTCCAAACTAGTTTTGCCTCCAATAGTGTTGAATCATACTGATTGGAATACAGCAATTTCAGCAAATGATGGTAGCACTGAAACATTGCTTCCTAATGGGCTTTAGTCTGGTCTGAGCATTGATGTACATTACTTTTCTGAGTTGTCCCTATATATGTTGTGTTTTAGGTCACTGTTATGTATATCTCCCATTCTTCTCTTTGCAGGCAATTGGTAAAAACTTTCTGGGGTCATTCAGAGAGCACTACAGTCTCCCGCAGGGCACTGGTTCTGGTGGTGGGGTGGTGGTAGCGCAGTTGGTTGGATACGTGCCTATGGACCAACAGGTCAAGGGTTCGAATCCAATCTTCAGCACACCACCCCAAGTTGCCCCAGGGAGACTGCCCCCTGTAGGCGCCTGACAAATGCCATAAATGTAAATGGTGATTTGCAGGGAACACTGTGGATTCACCAACCCTCCTCCTGGAGATCTGCTCTCCTGCTATTTCAACCTGCAAATCGTTGCTCTCCGGTTGAAACCTCATATGTCCAAAACAGCCATTTTTCAGGAAATAAATAAATCTAAATAAATGTATACTGTGTCATCAAAATTGGTATAACTATTTTCAACAATTTTCATTGGTTAATACATCCTAAATTTGACAGACTTACATAGAGACTGAGCAATAGCACTGATTTATGAAAAAAAAAAACCCAACAAAGACCAATAGTGGAGTTACGAGGTTTCCGATGGACAGAGAGGATATAACATGCTGCCGCTCCCTCTTCCTGAACACAGCAGCTAGTCAGACCTCTGAAGAGGGCCATCAGCCAGAGCAGCTATTGCAGGTGTTGCTGGAACTTTTCATGAAGGTAGATCATCAGGACCAGTGCTGGTGACCACTGCTGTAGATCATACAGTACATTCGTGTTCCTTGTGTTGTTACCACATAACAAACCGAAACAGAAGAAATACGTTTCAACACTCTGGAGAATGGCTGATAAACATAGGACTGGTCCTTTGACAATATGGATTCCTCCATTAGGTAATAGGTAGGGTAAGCCAACAAGGGCTTCCTAAATCAGTATGAAACTGAGGCCAGTCAGTAATATTGAACAAGGATGAGTGAGGTCACAGTTATGTGACATATAAGGGGACAAGCTGAAAATCTGTCTTCAGAATCTATCCTTGCTTAGCGGCAGGTAGGATTACCGTGTAAATATTTTCTTTAGGGCGTCTAAATATTTGTTTTTTACTGTAATCGAGTAAAAAAATATTCTTAATGTTAATGTTCTTCTCGCTGACTAGTGGGAATTTTACTTATTATTGGTGGAAAATCATCTCTAAAAGCCACTGTGCAGTGAGATCACTTGATGGAAAAGTTCAGTTGGGAAAGGAGAATGTAACAATCACTGGAAATGGTGAGTCACCACTTCACTCTATGCAAATAACGTTTTTTTCAGGCACATTCATATGTTTTCAGATTCAATGGGATTTTAAGGCAAGAATCAGTTTTGGGGGGTTGGTGTACCAAGACCTAGATTAAACCTTTTAAAGCTAGATTAAGTGAAATAAAGGGAAATACCGCTTGCAGTGCACTGTAGTCCAGGATTTGGCTGAATCCTTGTCCAGGAAACCGGCCTTATAGGAGTGTGATTCTGTCCTGATTGTTTGGGATGAGATGAAACAGAATGTTTTCTGTGCTTTCTGAGGGTGAATGCATGCCTAGCATGAGCCTGGCCATTTTTACGCCTACTGTAGTCTGACAGGATGCTCCCACATGCCTAGGTTTGATCAGACACTGCTTTTCTGGAGGGACACTGAGGGACGTTTTGTTCAGATAGTTTTAGATTCTTTACTGCAGTCATTCCCTTCTAAATCGTGGACTTAAGATGTTAATGTAGCATTAAACACTAAGTTCTGGACTGTTATATACTGGAGTATGGACTGTGCACTACTGTGATTTACTATGTTCTGTATCTTCTTGCCTTTTTTGTGAGTCCTGTCTCTGCTGTACCTTGCAGCTTCTAACATGATACTAAACATAACTATTTTTTGTTAATATATACACATGCACTTTTTCCACGTTATCGAAATAAAACACTACAAATGGTTCATTAACGTGTTTACGACACAACAAGAGTTTTGAAAAATATGTGGTGGCAGTGATATGAGCACAGATTAACTGTTGGATGATTGTTTTTTCCTTTGTAGGTCATATCTGTGAATTGTACTTTTAATAAAATAAAAGACTTAACATTGTTGCAAAGTCATTTACTGTTTGTACTTATGATGTGTAATGTTTATATCATGCTTGCAGGTGTGTGTGTGTGAGAGAGAGAGAGCAAGAGAGAGAGAGAGAGAGAGAGAGAGAGAGAAAGAGAGCAAAACCTAAAGGACACATGTTTGCAGTCTCAGCTGGAGTCACTATGAAACTTAATTCTACCTTAATTTATGCACCAAACACCTTAATTTGAATTAAGTGCCCATTAATTTGTAAACTGTTCCTTTAATTTTACCTTAAAAGTG
>JBBKCR010027935.1:0-11728 GCA_037577295.1 Ladigesia roloffi | reverse complement strand
GGAACAAGTATTTTATATGTTAGAGGCGTCAGAAAGCAAAAATATTAGTGGCAAAGACACTGTTCTGCTTGAAATGTCTCTTTCACAAAAATCTTGTTTTCTCCCTTTTTTTGGTCAAAACTGGTGTTTTTGGTGAAACCCACCTCACTTCTACAGATGACTGCTAAAGAATGGAAAAAGGTAGAAACAAAATTTTCGAAGTTCGAAGTTTATATGATCATAACACACAATTTTCTGTGGCTCTTCAAAAATGAGTAAAAATGCTCAAAAACTGGCAGTGGGGAGTTACCTGATTTGAAAATAGCTGGCAGTGAATGAGTTAAACGAGATTTGAGTCTCTGTGGAACAGCACTTAAATGAGAATTGAGTCTCTGTGGTACTGCACTTAAACGAGATTTGAGTTTCTGTGGTACAGCACTTAAACGAGATTTGAGTCTTTGTGGTACAGCACTGAATCGAGTCTCTGTGTTATTAGTTGAGTATCTAATCTTTGTGGTTCCAGTCAGAGTTAAGACTTGAGTCTCTGTGAAACAAGTCAAGTTTTGAGTCTCTGTGGTGGGAATCTGAATGAAGTCTGTGATTTGACTTGAGTCTGCAAGTCTGCATTCAGTCTTGAGACCCTGAGGTACATCAGAGTTTCTCATTGATTTAATGTCTCAGAACAACACTATTTGACAATGGCAACAAAAATGATCAAGATTAAATAATAAAATAGGAGAGGTGTTGTTTGCAATCAAAACGGTGGCTACAGAGTAGGCAGGAAACGAAAATATTTCACCAGCTGGGGGCTCACTTGATCACACTGACTAATGGCAGAGGAAATAGCAATGCTTCCAAAAGTGGCCAGAAAATACCTTTGCATCCCGGCAACTACGAAATGAGCTACTATGTAAGCTTAAACTTACTTCTAAAGTTGTTTTCAGCATGATGCATCACTGTTTACAATATTATTTATGTTTCAAAAGGCAGTATGCATTATTTTGTTTATATTCAATTTATACTTTTGTGTCTTTTTTTTATACAGCGGTAAATAAAAGATAAAAATTACTAAAGAATATGATTGTATATAATGTGAAATGAATAATGTGAAATGAAACCTTGATAATCGTGCCATCAAAATCTATAATCATGACATTTCTAGTGTAAAGTCAGTAGTCAGTATCTCCAACATCTCCTCAAACTGACCCACAGATGTCCTGAAGTAGGTCCAAAAGTGGCTGTGGCTTTTTTTTCTAAAATGTTATTCTTTTTATGGAATGTTTGCAAAACAACTTTGTGTTTATTCGTGAATATCAATGTTGCATTAAATACACCTGCAATTTTCTGCACTGTCTATTTTTATTTGTTTATTTGTGTCACTTCTACAGTCAGTTGTACAGTGGAACTGAAGCACCTCATGCAGTAAATGTAGCACTGAAATAATAGTCCCAAAAGAACTTGTGATATTCGGTTAGCCTGTAGAGTTTTGTATAGCTAGCATTATTGTAATTAAGCATAATAACAGAATGTGAGTTCTAGCGTTCTACACCTTTAGCTAAATTAGATCAAATTTCAATTATTTTCCAAATGACTTACCATCATTTTCGCTATCGTATTCTCCATCAAACTCCATCCCAACTATAATAGAAGATCCATACACACATACACAGATACGCACAGACACACACAGACACACATAGACACATACCACAAAATGTTATGTGTATCAAAGTCCGGACTAATTTTCAGATAGTGTTGCACTAAAATATTTCAGAACCAAAAAATGAATTACAGCTAGCCTAGAAATTTTACAAATCATCAATTCATATAATCCATATCATCAAATTATAATTCTAAGGTTACGATCAGCCATTTATCCTTTTTTTATTAATAATTTTTTTGTATTCAATGTCAGGACAAAAACAGCACTAACATGTAAAACATATATTTACACACCTGAGTGTTTTTAAACTGAAATTCAAAAGTTCTAGATCAATGAATAGCATGAAATTATAGAAAGGGCAGTGCTGAACTGCGAGAGGTTTAAAAACGGTAGCTCCAAGCAGGACCTCTGGTAGGTGCAGAGTTGGTCGGATTCCTAAAGCAAGATAGTAACTCAAAAACAAAAGTCTAAACTATAACAGAAAAATTAACTTCTGCAACCCAGTAGGGAAGAACTTTCTTCAAAATTAATTTTAATACAATAACAGAATATATTTAGAAATAATACGAAAGAAAAAAAAACGAAAATCAGCACCAATTGAGAAGAATGAGAAATCTTCACAAATTTATCAGCGTGGATGAAGGACAGTTTATAGTCCACTCACCTTCGTCCATGGTTATCGCAATATCGTTTTTCTTGCGCGGCATTGTGACAGAGCGTGTATGAGCTTCAGTCAATGAAATCCCATGAGGTGCCTCGTTAGTGAAGGCATCTAGGACTGAGCACCTGAGTATCGTCCAGCTGGTGTGTGCAACAGGTGCACCCCTCCATGGGTGGAGCATCAGATATCTCCTCAACTCCAAATGGTACAGCCCTGGTAATTAGTATGAAAACATGTAGGGCTGCAAAGAACATCTGAAGCGTATAGAAAACAATTTAGGTTAAACAGCATAGGAACCAGAACAATGTGGAAAACACTCAACGCATTTAACAAATATAAGTGCTAATAAATGCAAGGTGTAAGACAGAATACCAATATAACGGTGTATCTCAGTGAGCTGTTAAGCTCCCTTTGGCCTACATAGCCATCTAGTTTGAGAGAAACAGAATTCAACAGATTTTTACAAGCTTCCTTCATAAACACTAGCCTGAGGCATCAAAAAAAGCTAGCATGCTAATCTATGAACACCCCTGGTTTGCAAAAAAGGTATCTAGGTATACACATTTTAATACAACACAAAAACAAGTCACGCACCATACATTGGTCAAAATACTTTGGATTCAAAGATAATGAATTTTAACATTGCAATTTACCAATGCAATGTTAAAAAAATTGCATGTTACTGCAATGCAATTGCTCCACGTTTGGCAGTAGAAGACAGCCTTAAATTTAATATTAGAAGAATGTAAGCTAGGAAACCAATAGAAGATGTTTGGCAACACCTATTAGGCTACCAGACCCCTGCTGCCTCTACAACCTAGCCAGTTATAGAAATTAACCACAAATCTGTATACCAGTATATGCTAGATATGTTCAACAGCTGGATTGCAACAACCTAATGCTAGCTAAGCATCCTAAGTCTGTTAAGTTTGGAAGACACCCTTATCCAGAGCCACTGACCATCATATGTTATATGGACAGTCACCCCAGAGAAGCTGAGTGTTAAATGTCTTGCTCAACGACATGCGGATTCACATGAAAGTGTTATACACACTAGGCTAATGCCATGTTATATAGCAACATGATTTCATTAAACAACGGCCTGAAAACCAGCTAGCTTGCTAAAGTATGCGCAAGACAAACAATGTATTTGGGTAAAATAGCTTTATGAATGAGAATGGCATTGAGCAAAATACTTAATCGAAATTTGGAATTTTGAGGACCTAAAAATTGAGAGTTTATAAACTAAAATCTGAAAATATAGAATAATAGAAAATTGGAAAAATTAAAAATATGAAATCTTCAAACTTAAATTTACACTGTAAGGACTCTTTATTAGTTAAATATAAGTGCAATGCTTCTTTAAAATTTGCTCTAAGGCAGGCAGTAGTAAGCTGTGGTAGGCTCAATAGACAGCACAGTGATTATACAGCATGAGATCTCAATGACCATCTTTTGTTTATAATGTAAGCCAAAACAAACCGGAGTTCTAGGTTTCTAGAATTCTAGTCATCTTTGGTTTCTTTTTCTGACCTGTAGCTAGAATGGCTGATTTTTGGATTGCTGAACACTTGTCGCCTTATGTGGAAATAACGTGGCCCCGTGAATAATTCAGCAGCAATGGGACACCAACCTACAGGGTGTGGAGCCACAAACACCACCCTGTTCCTGGAATTATGGCTGTGCTCTTCTGGAAGCTCATACTCACGTGTCCATATTGTTTGGTTCCTTCTCAGTGGACTCTGTGTTTGGCTTTTATGGTGGTCAGGCCATCGGTGATGAGGCACAGACACCTGGATATTAGCCGGACATATTTTAATCATATAATTTACTTAGAAATGAACTGAAAAGTGAAATGTTTCGTGATGACCATTCATGCAATTTTTGTTAACATCAAGTTATTCAATCATGTTGTTTAATATACTATAATTACTATAACAGTATATTGAATGCATATCATTGAATAACTAAAAAAAAATTACTTGAAAAATCAACAATACTTTTATTGTCTATTTTTCCTTTACAGTTTCAGATTGGCATCCAACCTGGAATGCGTTTGCGACTGTAGAAGGAAGCAGTTTACCCATTGGGTGGTCTCTATCTGAACATTTAGCAAATTAAAAACAACAGCTCTGGCTCAAAGCTCCAAAAATAAGAAGTAAAGTCTGGAAGCAAAGAAGATTTCACACAATGAGACTGACTTAACTTTAGAACAATATTCCCTGTTGACTAGGTGTAAAGTATATCCTGGTGTGGATGGTGCAGCAGCAGATTTTCCCTCCACATTGCAGTTCTGACAGATTAAATGAGAGTGTCTTAAAACTAAAACTAGAGCTCTAAACCCCACCATACTACATCATTAATGCTGGACTCTCTTATTTTTCCCTGGAATATTGTTTCATCAACTAATTTACTTGCATTGTGCTGAGGGATGGTGGGTAGAGGGGTGATTTTCTTATCCACCCATAGAGATCAAAGCAGTCGTGCTGTTTTAAAACCCAGTTATGAATAGCTGTGGCATCACTGGGGATCGAACTTGCCAATTGTTGGAGATAGAGTCAACACTTCTGCTTGTCTCATTGGCTTCTCGGTTTTCTTCTCTTTAACAACATTATGGATCTTCTTGTTTATCTGAAGATCTGATTATTTGAGACAAATGAAGGTCAGAGCAGTGAGAGAGAAGAAAGGACTTTTTAAGATCTTAAATTGGAATTGGGCTGAAATTGGTGGAAGGCTCTTTCTCAGGAGCCAGATTGAAGATGTGTGATGTTAAAGTAAACATAGTTATGTCTAAACTAAATAGGCTGGAGTGGGAGGAAATCTTATTTTGAATTTCCCTTTCCTCTGGTTGTGTGGACAACATTAAAGGTGCCATTACTCGGGCCACCCTTAATTTGATCTGAGGCGCCCAACCGCTTACATACAACTACAGATGGCATCATATATCAAGAACCCAGTTAGACTCTTTGTGCATGTCTTGGTGCATGCAGGGTTCCAGGACTTCTTTTATGATATTTAACTATCCAGTGAACTGCATTGGCTTAGCTTAGTGAAGTTAGCCTGCGGACATATTCTCTTGCACTTGCCAAGATGAGCAGGGGCTGTCCATTAAGCATGGCTTACTTAAATGAGCAAATGAACAAATATCTCAAATGTCTTGGATTAATAATTCATGCAATCTGCTCATGCCTTTTGCATGAGCACCTGAAATGTTAATGAAAGTTATGCGCCAAGTCGCCAATGAATAAATGTCAAGATTGCATGAAATTGACACAGAGCCATGGTCGGGAACTTGTACATGAACTTAGAATCCTTTAAAAGATGTAAGGTTAATTATAACAAATGGACTCTTGACAGATAGAGAATGATGAATGCTACATATAGGGTCATTGAGCATTCTAGAGGGGCCGACTCGACAATTAGTGAACCTCATATCTTTGTTAGCAAATCTCTGGCAGGGGGAAAAGGATATGTGTGGAGGACACAATACACCTAGAGTTGAGTGTAGATTGAAAATTGCAGTCCACTATAAGGTAATAACATCCAAAACTGGATTTGAAAGTGGGGTGGACATTTATACTCAATTTTAGCAGATCCATAGAGATTAAAAAGTGGGCTAGAAAACAATCTTTTGAATACTATTAGCCATTCTAGTAAAATGATATGCTATTTAAATGGTGAAACTTTCCAGAAGGGCAGCATCTAAAAGGCTACATAAGACATAAAAATGTATAAAGGCAAGCACTGTAATGCTTGAGGTGAAATGGTGTAAAAAATGCCAAACACAGTCTGACACTGGTTTGAATAACCCTTTCTAAATTTTTACATTTTTGACAGTGGTTGTGAAAGTCTTTTGTAGGTTTCGTGAAAACCGGCCTTCAGTGTTAACAGGAAACAGGAAAAATATGCATAAAATATTTAAAGATATTAGAGCTGGGACCACTTACAGCTTTGCCCATTATTAATATTTAGGTAGAATTTATTGTTTGTATTTTGTGATTTTTTTACTCCTTAATGGTTGGCAGTTAGTAAAATATATTTTACAACTGAAGCACCCTGTAAACTACACTTTTAAGTGTACAGCAAAATGCAGAAGTGTCAAAATATAACAAAGCAAAATTAAAAACAGGTTTAAATACACATTCATCAGTTTACAGTCAGATTTTGGTTGTTCCAATATGCAAAGATGCTGAAAAGTCATTGTGGGTCTACATTTATGACCGGGTTGTGATGTTGTAAGTGAATGGCTAGACTTCTGCTACATCCTTGTCTGGTAAGTAAAAAAACATATTACCATCGACCATAGTGGCTAGTTGACCATAATAACATTTATTCAAATTTCTCTGCGAATGCCAGACTGAGGTACAAATAAATCTCAAATAAGCAAAATCCATACTGAACAGAGGTTTGATTTTATAATTATCCTTAAGGGCTAGGTCATGACATGCTTGGGTAAGAGCATTTATATTAGCACTACTGTGACAACTAGAAGGTAATGTGCAAGTGATAGTTCTCTGTGGCCTTATTAATTAGAAATATGCTGGGCTTGTGGAGGGAGACGTTTTGTTCCTGGTCTAACTGATGGTGAGTTCGGCCAGGGTAAACTCGGCTAACAATATTGAGATGCTGAGATGCAATGTGGAGGTAAAAATTTTCCTGATCTGAGAGGCCTGATAAAGGCATGAACGTTCTAAGTTTGGTCTACTGAGCTGTGGTTTACCTTAGCTAATACATTTTTTGCCAAACTTTATATTTAACTCATTACATACCACAAGCATGCTTTGTAGAAAGAACTGTGAAGAACAGCAGAAATTTTGATCACATGGAAACCTTAAGAAGGATCTTAAATGTACCAGTAAAAAAGACAAAATTTATAAAACAAATCCTATTTTTATTTAGCAGATAATTCAGAGAATGTTCAAGAACCAAGAGATGCTCATTAGTTTGCTTTTGGCTACTAAAAGAAAAGTTTGTCCAGGCATGTTATCGTCGCAACCAATCAATGGAAACTGTCAACATCTGCAAAATATATTTTTAATTAATCAGTGACTCATGGTTTTCATTCATTGTTAACAACATTAGCACAGATGTCTGAATTAATACTTTAAAGAAATCATTATTAGCAATGAATACCTCATAGTTCCAATTAGCATTATTCAAAAAGCAGTGCTGGCTAGTGACTCGCAACAATAGCATATAGCATGCTATTCCTCCAACCTTTAGAAATCAAAGTTATTGGCAGCAACAATAAAAGCATGAGGTAACTATTTCATGAATGATGTTTTGGTTCATAGGTCATATTTTTAATTAATCAGTGACTAATGTTTTTCATTAATTGTTAGCAACATTAGCACAGATGTCTGAATTAATACTTTAAGTAATCATTATTAGCAATGAATGCCTCATAGTTCCAATTAGCAATATTCAAAAAGCAGTGCTGTCTAGTGACAAGTAACATTTGCATATTAGCATGCTATTCCTCCAACACTTAGAAGTCAAAGTTATTGGCAGCAACAATAAAAGCATGGTGTACTATTTTGTGAATGATTTTTTTCATTCATAGGTCATTGAATCAAGTGGAGAAATCTAAACCAAGTCATGTTCGCCTTTATATTGAGCAAAATAACCATCAGTGCCTTTTTCCCCAAAGATGAGACATTGTGTAACTCAGAAGGTCAATTCTCTTTCACCAAGATAAGAATCTGGCAAGTCTAGAGTTACAAAGCCATGCACCATCCAAGCCTTGCCAAGACATGAAGAAAAATCCAATGGCTTGTTCTCAGAGGTTAAATAGGATTAAAATGGAGGTAGTAGTAATAGTAGAAGTAATTTTAGTTGTAGTCTAGTAGCATTAGTAGACTAAAGCAGCTTAATGATACTACTAACAAGGGCATGGAGCAGCTCGAGGTGAAGCGCTTTGCTCAAGTGTGCAATGGCAATGGAAGGATATTATCAGCAAGATTAAACCCATTACCTCATAGTTCAAGGCTGAAAAACATTAACAAAACAGACACTTGGTCCAGCATTTATCTCCACTGACATATTATCCTTGTATATCAGTATTTGCATTTATCCTAATAATACCAGCTGGCAGTTAACTTCTCTAAACTCCCCTCTACATGGCACCATCCCAAAACATCATTCATTCTCCATTCACTGAAGTACATACTGGCTGCATAGGTTCAGAAATAGGGTTGAGCAGTATTGGAGTCTCTAAACGTTCTATATTGGTCAGTGTCCAAAAGACGGTGTCCAATCTTGATATGATTAACAACACACTGTTATAAATAAAATTAAAAGAATGCAAGTTAGAATGTAAAAATGGTGCCAGAGGACAATTTGGAGCCTGAATTTTCTAAGTGCTTTGGACCCTTTTTATAGATACCAGGGTGGAATACAATAGGGTTGTCAGAATATTTCAATGAAAACATAAAGCAAATAACCATAATCTAATACTCACAATTTATAACAGAAAACATTTTAAAGACCCTGCTGGTGTGGGTTTCCTCCCTTTCAGTGATGCACACAAAGCTGGAGAGCTGATAGCTCCCCATGGTGGAGGATTCTAAGACTGTTGAGAATGGTTTTATAATGGCCTGTGGATTCCCTGTTTATTATTCAAATTTTTAAAAGTAATTGCTAACCTAACACACATTTAAATTGAAGAATGCAGTTACAGTAGCACTAACAAACATTTGTGTTATCACAGGGGCCTAGTGTAAATGACCATTAACAAAGCATCTTTTTTCCTAGTTTTTTTTTATTCTGTCCTGAATTTGTGGCATAAACTGAAGACTGTATGTCACCACTGAACTATACATATCAAACACTTCTAGTTAATTAACTAATTAAGTATGTATCTTTTCAGACCCCCATCTTGAGCTTTCTTTGGTTTATAACCTTGTAGGCATTTGGGGGATCCTTAATATTTGTGGCTTGATATAGAACACAGCTTGGTCTTTGAAAAATGGCATCTACTGCAGTTGTTCTTTATAAAAATATCATAGTATTTGAAATGTATAATATCTAAATATATGTTAAATAAACTTGTTTACTTGCATACCTATAATACAGTTATTATGTGATTCCAGAGGTTGGATCTGCATGCTGCATCCATTTTATATATACAATGATTATGATCATGTATACATAGTCTTTCTCAGAGCCGTCAGGACGTGTGCTCCCTTAATCTGATTTCTGTCAATTTCCTGTATCTCAGTGTGTGCCAAACTATCACTTTAACACCACAGGAAGATATTCTGTCTCCAGGAGAAGTGGCAGAGGCTGCTATCACAGGAAAATAACTAAATCTAACTTCCCTCTGAACTCGCTGTACAGCAGATGTGGTGATCAGCTCCTGCTTGGACGCGAACTGTCCTGTTTCTTAGCCCTCGCCGATCCCGGATGTCCTGGCAGGGGTCCAGGCATGTGGTGGGCCCGGGGTGCAGGGTGTCTGGTGGAATTAGGGATGTGAGACTGTGTGAAGGAGGAGCCTCGTGGTCCACGGGAAACCTGGCCCGGAGGAGAGAGATGACAACCATTGAGTCTGCTGTTCTTGCTGTCTTTTCCTGTAGAGAGAGAGAGAGAGAACACCAATATACTGATGTTAATTAAATAGAATTTGGGGAGAACTGAAATAGATTCAAAATTAGAACCATAACATCTTTGTTTACCCATGTGGAAGGGCTTTTTCATTGCAGCAGAAATTCTTTTATCGTAAATTATGAATTATTGAGTTCAGAGTGCAGAGCTGCTGTCCTGATGACACTGAAGCCATTTTAAAAATGAGATGGTGAGGGGTGGGGGTGGAGGGAGCATTTCATTTTATCAACAGTGAGGTGGGATATTTTATCAATTAAACAAAAAAAGTAAACAATTTCCAGGATAAACATTTTTTTCTGATTCTGATTCTTTATTGTGTCAATGGTTGAGTGTTTTTTTTTCAGGGAGCATAGATTTCACGGAAAGAGAGGGGAGCTGGCAGCTACGCAACTTGCATAGTGAGTGCAGAGGTCTGACCAGCCCTAGTTGTGTGTATCAATCACAGGATTCATACCATTATTTATACCTAATACAATCATATTGCTATTCTTCCTAAGTTTTACTTTTTGTATTTATTCTTTTTTGGCTGAATTTGCAGCCACTCAGAGCTTGTGCTGCTGTTGGGAACAATTCCAACGTCAAAACGTCTGTTGAGTGCGCTTCATCACTTTGAGCTCAGTTGATCAGTTGGCTGATCATTTAGGAAGTTTTCGAGAGACATGAGAATGATAGAGCGACCTAAAAATTCCTGGCAGAGAGTCAAAGGCCTGTCATGTGTAAGGATGCCCGGGACAAGCACAAAGGGGAAGAAACCAAGCCCAAAGAAACAAACAGGGAGCAAAACACAAAGCATGATCATGAGACAGACTTTGAGATACTGTAGTTCAGGTCAGTTATATAAAAAAACACGACTGTGACTGTTTGTTGTGGGTTAACTGAAAATAATCAGTGGACAAGTGCATTAAGCTATGCATTCAGGTGTTGGCACCCATAAAACGCTTAGTTAAAGCTGGCGATTTCCACCTCCAGTGGTGCAAAGTGAAAAGGGGAAATTCCGAGATCAAGTCTGTGCGGGCAGCCATTTTTTTTTTTTGGCCATTAAAACCAATGTCTGTGTCTCCTAACACTGGTTTTATAGCACCCACGCAATAATACTAATAATAATACATTTTAGTTAAAAGTACCTTTCACAACTCTCAAGGACACTTTACAGAAAAACATTTAAACAATTTACATACAAAATCATTTAAAATGCAAATATATACATATACAAAACGACATTTACCTGTGTAAGGAGAATAAGGTGTGAATAAGTCATGTGGGGTAAGCTAATTGAAACAGATGAGTTTAGAGTAAAGATCTAAAGAAGGGCAGGAATGATGTGGTTCGGTGTTCGAGTGGGAGTGAATTCCAGAGTCGGGGAGAAGTGCCGCTAAACGATCTGAACTCCATGGTGGACATACGGGTGTGAGGTGTGGAGAGGAGAGAACCAAAGTCACACTTTTTCTTACTAAAATGCATCTTCTTGTTTTAATCAGCCTCTTGGTAGCTGTAATATGACCCAAAATAAATATGATGGCAAATAAACAACTCACAACTCACTTAGTCTTTACAGTTTTAAGTCCCCTTAATAAGCAGTGAGTCCATAACTATCTATATATTTAAAGAAATTATGCACAGATCCACCAACTGACATCATGAAAATGAAATACATTCTATCTAGCTAATATCAGGTCTTCCACTCTTTGTTCATTTGAGACACTGACACTTTCCTGATCATTTCTAAAATTCAAAACTGTGTTAAAGTCACTATGAAACACAATGTACTTAAAATATGCTTAACTCTACCTTAATTTACCCCTGAAAATATGCCAAACACCTTC
>JBBKCR010027905.1:0-11729 GCA_037577295.1 Ladigesia roloffi | reverse complement strand
GCGCAAACTTTGTCCACCCCCCGAAGTATCTAAAAGTGAAAGTGATCATTCGATCATAGGTGAACACACCACTGCACAAAGTGTGAACAGCACAAATGTCCTCATATATATATATGGTAGTCGAGTTGTAAACACAAATTCGGGGGAATGATGGTGGATTTTATCGTTAATCAGGCGGTCTGACATATTCTGTGTTGATGGTGGAAGACCAACTGTGTACCCTTTTTATTTTTTAAATAATTCTACTATCCTAAAACAACATGCACAGTATAGATGTTACATGGTAGACACTCCTGTCTTAGATTCTGAGCAAGGCACCTCAGAACTGGAGTCAGTACCCTGGCTGGCAGAGTTATCACATGCTCCATAGTTACAACTTTTTTTTTTATCAGGACACATTTTTCCCACTAGGTTCAAGTGCACCTCAAAACTTTTGGTAATTCATCTATTAAAATTCAAACAAAACCTCAGAAAACATTGCAAATGGACATCTTAATCCTCTCAAGTCAGGTTAAGTCCATTTTAATTCTAATGCACAAACAAAAGAATGAAACCATTGAAACAATTGACAAATATACAGCACAAACAACTGAGATGTTTTTTTGTATCAAATTCACTTACATAAAACCTAATAGAAGTTTCCAAAGATTTTCATAATCATGTTGTTTTAACAGTCACCAAGCCCAATAGATAAAATAGATAAATATTTAAATGTTATTGCTTGACAAATTCAGATTTTTATCAGGTTAAATTTAGTCACAAAACAGTCATGAATTTTAATTCAAATTCCGGTCTGTGTGCTCTGATTATACCCTACTTTCATGACAACATTCAAAGTGTCTCTGCTACAGTAGACTATCAGTAGCACCTCAATATGATTAATGATGTTAATGTTAGCGCCATTTACATTAGCCTACCTGCCTTGAAGGTCTCGTTTTGTTGCTTGAAGAATCCCAGGTAAACTAACATTATTTTTGGTCATTCCAGGCTGATTAAGTCAAAAATAACATTAGCCTATTGAGAAGCATAACCAGCTAGCTAGACTCAGAAAGGGAGAAAGGCTTAAGCTTGACCCCAAACAAACACCATTAGCTGTGTTGATATTGCTATGTCCACAGTTTACACCTTCGGTAGAATAATGGTAGGCTTGTAAAAAGTGTGACTGATATTTCTGACTCGAAATATAACTTTTTGCCCTTTTAAATCTGAAGCCCCCAGATGAAACTCTCCATGCCGTTTGGCCAAAATATTAAATTCACAACAACACCGTCACCTGTTATACTGCTCACTGACATCAATAATAATAATAAAAGTTAAGATTTGTCGCCCACTAGCTCATTGTATTTTACGCAGTAGGTCTATGCAAAAAGCCCCCGAAATATTGAAATTGTAGTACTATTTCGAATATTAAAAGAGTAGTAATTGCGGCATTCATCGTTAAAATAGCACAAGGGAATGGAACGGGGATGTTTGTTTTACAAGGGGGTTGATTTTGACTTTATTTTATTTAGTGAGATTGCCATCCCTACTCACCCCACTTCAATTCGAGTATTCTGTATATATAACAAATATGTATATTCGCAGGGTGAGTGCCCTAACCACACGAGCATGACTGGGGGTGAGTGCAGGGTTCCCTAATACAAATATTTTTTTAAGTGTTTGTCCGAATTTGTAAAAAAAATTGTGCAATTCCGAATACCGTATTTAGGGTCAACCTAACCCCAAATACATATATATATATACACATGAACGTGGCTGGGACGCACTCTGGGTGGGGGCACACACACACCACAGGGCACACACACACCATTCACTCACACATTCAGTCAGTTTAAAATCCCCAGTTCACATGACCAGCATGACTTTGGACAGTGGGAGAAAGCGGAAACCCACGCAAGAAACCCATGCCACCACAGGAGAACAGGCAACAGGATGATAAAATCAATGTTATTCAAATACGCCATGGCTTCCTCAGGAACAAGAAAAGACTTGTCTGTTGTGAGGTCATGTCTATTCCCTCCTAAACATTAAACACTAACGATAACTGTCCTCAGTGCCCTTGCTGTTAGGCGTTCGAGAAGATATAGGACATTATAAAGGGTAAGAGGCATAAAATGGTGGTTTGTTCATGAAATCTACATTATATTGCTTTGTTTCGTGCTTCTGTTCCACAGTAAATAATTGATCAGCATGCACTCAGGAAGGCGCTCGCTCAGAGCCAGTCCGCCGCGGTGTCCTTCAGACCCCACAAAGGTTTTTGTCTCGCGATGAGAGGAGAAGAAAGGACGCGGTAGCCAAAACAATCAGAAACACAAACACGTTTGATCTAGTGAAAACAATCTCCGCCATTACCATGGGAACGTTTGAAGCATGTCAGGTCAGTTGGAGGCTGCCTCATAGCCTTTTCCCAATGTAACTAGAGAGAGAAAGGGAGGGAGAGAGTGCGAGAGCGAGACGACAGAATCACTCTCCCAAGGAATTCCCCCAGCACGCTCCCGAGAGGCGTGAGCGCTCAACAGATGGCCAGGAGGTAGCGTTGCTAAGCGACCGCTCGTCAACCAATCCGGGCGGTGACTTCGTGAGGTTGTTTACCGGCGGACCCGCCTTCTCGACCGAGGGGAGAATAACCGGGGAGCAGACAATATGCCAGCACACGCTGTGAATTAATACGGCCTTGGCTAAGCAGGGAGGATATTTTCAATGTCTACTTTCCTGTTCTGTCTCAGTTTAGGGCGACCCAGAGGATTTCCTTGTCTATAAATAGGTCTCTGTGTGAATCGTTGTTTGGTCTGTCCTTCAGCAACTGAGTCTGCTAGCTACAGTTTCTTCGGTGAAAGTTGAGTTTTCTGTTGCCCATGCCCATAAACATGAACTAGGTCACAAAAGGAGCAACTTAATGCATATTTAACCAGTAATGGAGCAGGGAACATAGCATTGACAACAAGAGGAACCATATGAAGAAATCCAAACCTGCAACGCCTGTTTAGCCCTACTTCTTAATAAAATGAGTTAAATATAAACAAATATTTACAGCTCAATATCCAATAAAACCAATGAAAACAGTGCATGTAGTAGTGTCTTCAGAAATCAAATGTTAAGTATAAATTTCCTGAATATTTTAAACACATTTTGTGTACATGCTCATTTAAATACTATGGTAGAAACTCAACATGTTACATATTTAAGCAGCTACAAACAATTGAATATTGAGATGGGTTAAAACATTTATTTAGTAATTAGCCTACACTGAGCAATTTAAAGCTACACTCTATACATTAAATATATCCCAATTGCATTTTAGTGAACAGTTGCTGTGCTATAAGTTGTATAAAATTACACAGAGTTAAACCTGCTCCTAAATCAGATGAATGCATGTTGAAACAGAAAACTGGCACACTCAGCTCCATCTCCAGCTTGCACTAAGAGAATGAAAGCAGTGCCTTTTTCACATGAGTAAGCTTCTAAGGTATCAGAAGCTGGGGGAAGCCAGGGTTCAAAGCAGCTTTTCCCAAACACCAAAGCAGAGATGGCTTAAAATGGTCCCTCATCTCAGGCTTTAAGGGTACTGAGAAACACATTTCTTATGGTTAGTTCAAAAATGGGAGGGGATGGAAGACAAGTACTTATAAATCAGCATGTACTAGGGGGGATGTGTAGCACTTTCATCAAAAATAAACACAAAACCATTACTGATTTCTCACCTCACTTCTCATATACTACACTAGAAATACAGTGGACAGAATATTTACTCTGAGAAGTAAAAGTACTAGTCTTTAAATAGCAGAAGTGCATATACACTTTCTGAAAGGCTCATATGCACACATGCATGCAAACATGGACAAAGATGAACCCTGTCATCTGCTCACAAACACATTTGCAGTTGGTTGTAGTAAGACACTCTAGGATTGTCCTCCAATAGACACTAGATGGACAGAATTCCACAGAGCAAACAACAGTGGGCCTCAGGGTCTAGGGCTCCAAGACCAACTGACCAACCAACCGAACATCAAGGATGACAGATCTATGATTGTAAGTCTCAAAGGTCCATCACTGATGCTACTAGTATCCCAGGCACTGTCACACACATATTGTGATATAATTGTGATATTGTGATATAATTGACAATGAAACATTTTAGTGAAGGGATCTACATGGGACAGGGGGTTATAATAAGCTGGGTCAAAAGGAGAAAACTAAATTGTGTTGTTTATTCAAATTACATGTTTAAACAAAGCCCATCATGTCTCCATTTGACACCACCTGAATGACTGAACGTTTGTTCATTATTATTGACGTTAGGCTTCTAAACACACACAGCAAAGGGACCCTGTGGGTGCCGGACTCAGTCTCGTGTCATCCTTGTGAAAACAAAGAGAGAGTGTGTGCTTGTTTTTTTGAGGCATCAAAACTGCATAAACCAAAAAAAACATGCCAAGTCGCTCCCCTTGGAGACATCAAAGTAACACGCCAGCAGCCCTACGACACCTTCTGTCCTTTGGAAAACAACCATGACAATGACAAATAATCCCCAACACTACTAGTAAACACATAATGCATTTATGTAAGGGAATGTGTTGAAGAAGAAATACATACACATAAAAAGGCAAGAGCACATTCACTTTTCTCTAATGTGAAGGCAGCATGGATGGTGAAACAGCAATGGCAAGTAATCTTGAAAGCCTCTGTGTATCTGGAAAAAAAAACATGGTGTTCAGGTTTTTTTAATTCAAGCATCACATAATAGAGACTAGTCTAGCCTCATGCAGAGAAGAAGTGTGAAGAAGAGTGTGGTTTAAAAATGAAGACAGAATTCTTAGCATAGGCCAAGCCCATGAAGACCTAATGTTGTGTGCTTAAGCATGCAGGGCAAAAGAAATCTCTTCGTGCAATGCAATCCAAAGCACTAAAGGCCACAAAAACCTCTGTGCTCTGTAGCATAGGAGTCCGAATAGAACAAGATAAGGAAAACCTTAGATTAAAATGCAAATAATAAGTAGTTAATACCATTGTGGTTCATGAAGTCTCAAAATCCTATTATGGCAGCAATGATCAAAGTGGTGCTAATGGTTAAAATTTGTAAATGGGGTCCAGTGGTGGCTGCTAATCTTTCAAACATGGGAAGCTCATTTTAGGCGAACACAGTGCTTGACGTGGGAAAAAATAAGTGCAGGAACTCAAATTTTTTGACATATTCTTGGGCCACTGTTGCTGCGTCGATCAGTTTCAGTAAGTACTGGAACGCAGAAAAAAGTGGCGGAACCCAAAAGATGAAAATACAGAAGTTTTGGGACTGCATTCTGCTGCGTTCTGGCCCACTTCAAGCACTGGGCATACATCATGACATTATACATGACATGATAAATTCTGGCCTCTGTTCCTTTTTTCAGAAAATGGTTTCTGACCCTGTCTTAATTCATCTACCTGGGAGCATTCTTAAAGGGAGTCTTCACACTTCCAATCAGCCAGTTCACCTGGTCATACTAGGAGAGCTATTTTACTTAATTTTTGCACCAAATTGTTGTCACTGGTCTCCCCTGTTGTTTACTTTTGAGTCTCTCGTCACGAGGAAGATTATTACATGGATTTGTCAAAATAACTATTACAATAACAATAATGTCAACAATATTATGTACAGCTTGCTAGCTCGCTGATTTGCCCTTCCAAGAGCTCCTTAATTATATAAAACAAGGAGAAAATTCCAGAATGCTGTAATTACATTTTTATTTAAAGAATTATAAGTACAAATGTAAATGATATATATCACCATCAAAAAACACGCTATGTGCAGCAGGTTGCCTCACAACTTCTCTCATAGATCCGCTGGGACTGAGTGTGAATCTCAAAACTAAAACATGCTGTCAATCAAAACAGGTTTCCACCCTTTAGACAGCTCCTCCGATCATAATGCAGCAGCCCAGCATCCTGGCCCGCCCACTGCTACATTCACTCCCAGAGAAGCTGAGTTGTTCAGCTTTCTGCCGTCAAACACGCCCCTCTCTGCCCGTTCATTGAAGTCCAGTGAGGCTGAGCTTCAGGGGGGTTTAATACACTGTGCTGCATGGAAATATATGAAAAGAAAATTGAGACAAACAATCTGCAATAAAAATCTGATTTTGAATACGCTAGTCATGAAGTCGAACTCAATCTAAAAGCAATATAATAATGACGCATTTGAGCATTTATTTTTTTGACATATTAGAGGAAGCAGAGCTTCCATTGTAGTCTTAGAGCAGCCACCACTGATGGGGTCATACAGCATTATCCAAGTTTAGTGTTCAAAGTTTTTATCCATAGCCCTGAAATCATGAGGCTAATGTAACTAAAGTGCAACTAATGTTAAACCATCAATTAGCATTGTGCAAACTGCCTGCATATATAATCACAAACAACTTCTCAGTTAGACTTGCTTATGCAGTTTTCTGACCTAAAATGGAGATATCTAGATCAAGTTCATTTTTAGCTGAGGGATGTGAAACCCTAAGGAGAATTATGCAATATTTTGTTAATATGGGATATTAATGTGGGATGATAACAGAATTATTATTGCCCTGTATTTTAGGGCAGAAAGCAGGAAAAATATCTGGAAAGGTCACCAGTCTGTTTCAAAGCAGACACCAGTGCTTCCAATAAAATAAAATTAAACCTTCCCCATGCTAACATGGAGAGAATCTGAACCAATCAGGAACCAAACCAAGGACTTTCTTGCTCTGAGGAGAGAGCACTTGGCCAGCTGCCTAAATTTGGGGTATAGTATATACTTTTTTGGTTGTACTGTTCAGTTTTACCACAAGTAGCATGAATTTGTTTGTTGTTATGTTGATAATGATGATCCAAGCAATATGACACCACCTGAAACCAGTCATGCATTAAGTCCAGTCATTAAGCCAGCAGTAGAGTTTGGTCTTCTCTGTGTGTCAGCAGTGTGCGTGAGAAAATGAGGATGCGTGGGTGGGTGTGCTAAGTCTCTGTCTCTTATTAGCAGGATCTGTGCGGTGGATCGATAACACCCGAACCCACTGGTATCCCACTGAAGTCCCAAACACTGTCTATGATCCTGCTCAGTGCCTGCGATCTGCTAATCACCACGATGGTGTCTCACTGCATGCTTAATCAGACTGGGGGTGGCAGGGCAAACAGATAAAATAGCATCAACTGTCAGGTCAGCATGGCCCTCTGGCCCTTGTGTTGTATTAATCTCTTTCATCTGGAACCTACAATGTCTACTTTATATCTCTCTTCCTTTCTTTTTCTGGCATGACACTTGTGCAGAAGCACTGTAACTTAAAGATGTTGAGGGGAGTATTTATTTGCTTTGTGTGTGATATGTCTCTTTAAGAATGATATGAGTGCCTAAGTGTTATTGAGTTAGGAAAGCATTGTTTGTGTGGACTACGAGAGATAGGGGAATGGAGAGTGTGTTCTGGTTAAATGTTGAGCATATGTGCTGATGCTAAAAACACAGCAATGCACAAATCCACCTCATCTCCAGCTCTTGGAGACCAGCTTGTACATTACTTAATGAGAAAAAGGAGTAAAAACAATTAGCAGTTACTGAGGCCCAACAGAGAATGCTAAAGTGGGTTACTACAATATTACACATTACACTGAGCTCTGAAGAGCACTGACTAGGTCTGTTTTTATCAGCTGATGAATACAATTCCATATTTAATGTAGTGCTGTTAATAAATGAAAATGTAGGGGACTCACTTCTTTTATTTCCTCAAGTATTTATCAGCATTTCTATAAAAATGCACTTTGATTGGTACAGCAGTTTTCACTTTCAGAGAGAGCTTGACAAGGGCTGCAGGCTTTTTACAAAGAATTACCTGCATAATCACAAAGGCAAGGATAACATTAGCTAACATCTGCTGTTTAAATGTTCACTAGAATGTACTCAGTGTTCGGCCAGTTGAGTGTAAATGTCATCTCAAGATATATGATACCTCCATTTATACCTCTGCCTTTTGACTATATCATTTGGTTTAGCTTTACATATACACATTTCCACTGTCTGTTAATAAGGAGATATATTTCAAATTTTCCAGTTAAATATAGTTCCCTGGTGTCATGTCAGGCTTATGGAACAGACACACTTTGCAGGAACATGCTTCTTTATTTAGAGATAATGAAGTTTAGAGCTTCCAGACAACAAGCTGCACACAATACAAACCTCAATAAAGTTCCTGGAGGTCCTTTACTCCGAAGGGAAACCAAGCACAACTGTAGGAAGGAAGAATTTGGCTCCTTCACTGACTCACATGCAACTTAGCTAACCCACTTGAAAGGGTGCGTTTGGATTAATATGTCATTATTCTTACATCAGGTGAAAATGGTCACAACGACAATATTATCATTTATCGCAATCATTTCTGGAACAATTTATCTTCCACCAAAATTTGTTATTGTTACAGGCCTACTTACCACGTCATCTACCCATGCTCAGGGGTACCTCATGATGACACCTGCAGAGTTGGGATTTCCCCAACCTTCAGATCGCAGGTGCAACATGCTAACCACTAGACCCCCAGTGGGCATTATTTAATAAAAAAAAAAAAAAACTATCAAAGGCTGATATTCATAAAACACATTTATCTAACTGTATTATGGCACAAACAGGACATTTCCAAAAATCCACAATCCTGCAAAGTCCATCATATGACATATCCTATACTGAAAGCTGCACCGGTTTTCTTTTGTGTCTTACTGGATAGGGACCAGCCAAGATTTAGTTTACAGATGTCCCAAAAATATTTTTGGGGTGTTAGTTAAATGATTGCTGATAGACAGCAAAACTTTATTAATAAGGCCAATGTGGAACATGTACTTCATGTGCTTTACTGTTTAAAATACTAATGTAATGTTCATACCAGACAATATCAGCAATATCAGCCTCTATAGCACATTTTGCTGTTGGTTATATAATTGTGACATACAAACAAATGTGTGCAAAAGCCACTTTGATTGCAAGTGGCAGATGTGTGCACAATATAAGGAAAATGACTGCAACAAAACCACCAACAAAAGTGGAAAATAAGTGTGTATACTTTTTAACCACCACTATTTTTACTACCACTAACACAGCATCATTGCACCACTTAAAGGTACATGGAAGAAAATAGTCAGTGGGTGGGGGATGTCGCAGTGACACAGGACCAGTTACAAAATTGGCAGCACAGAAGGAGGTTGACTTCATGCCTCCCAACAGATGTAGGGAAATCTAATAAATAGCCATCTTCTAACGTTGTACAATTTTAATTGAATTTGTAATATTACTCTACAAAATGCTACCACATAAACAATTCACCACAATTAATTCATAACATATAAAACATATAAAAAAAACCCTATTACATTTTTTTATCTGGTTTGTGCATAATCATTAAAAATTATATAAAACAAACCCATACTCCACGGAAGTGTCTTTGCTCTTGACTTTTTATTAGCCACAGTGTAGTAATTCTTTATTTTTTTACTTAAATACAATTTCTGGATTTGTGTCATTTTAAATGTTATGTCTGTCATTTCAAATTTCAGAAGAAAAAAGTTCTGATGATATCAAATACTGATAGACATAGCTACAATAACAGTTGAAAATGCTGCTGTGTTGTGTTGAACAGAGATGATACAATGCCTAGCAATTGCCATCTAGTGTTATAAAATTGTGGGCAACCACTCAAGCTCCTAAAGTATGCAAATTCAGGCAAGATGCTGATAATGAATGATTAATGTATGAATCTTTGTTATTAATATTGGAGGAGGGGGAAGTCTGTTTAAAACATGATCAGTCCTTTGGAGAACATCCTGTACATGCCTCTCTCTTCAGTACGTATTAAGAAAGTAAGGTGGGTTCCTCTCAAACGGGAAATGAAATTTTAATCTTGACATTTTTCAGCAAGAGTGATGTTGCATTTTCAGCTTCCTGTTGACTTTTTGGTTCTGTGTAAGAAAGAAACATTTTGCTACCTTGCTTTACTTTACCCTTTTAATTGATCATTTTAAGCTTCACAGTAAAAGCGTGTATGTAATAAAGGCATTTTCTCAGTGGTCCCTCAATGACTCAACGGAACAAAAGTTTACCAGCTGCACATCAAGAGTGGGCATTTATGCGTTGTGTAGATTTGGAGATATTAGCTATCAAGGAATGATATGAAGGTCAGTAACTGTAAAAACTATAAAACTGTAATGTGTTATTACTTGTTCCTGTCATTTCAAAGTAATTAATTACATTACAATATTACTATATTAAAAATGTAAGGCATTACACTACAATTGCATTACTTTTAAGTTACTCTCACCAAAATAACTAGAAATATGGATTTGGCCGTGTAATTATAGCTCATGATGCTCAATTAATTCGGAACACAGTGGAATGTTTGATCACTTGTAGGTTCACTCATCTCTTGGGTAACCAGATTTGGTATTGTGAAGAAAAGTCCTCAGCGCTTTCTTTACCAACTTGCCCGTGGTCCAGGGGTGTTAGATGTTTAATGTGCATCTTGGCCGCATGCATGTTGGGTCGACGGCTGTTCTGGACTTTTAGGTTATGAGAGATGTCCATAATGTGACGAATGTTTAGGCGGCTCAAAATCCCAAAGGATTCTAAAATTCCAGCCGGCCGTGGGACATGTCTGGGAAAAAGAGGATGTCACCCTACTCTTCTCTTTCTGGTTTAAAACTGCATGAGCATTTGTACTGAGTGAAATATGAACAATTTTTGTTCTGTAATGCCTTATATTACTGCATTACAGCAAAAAGCAATGCATTAGAGTAATTAGTTACTTTTGTTACAAGTTACTCCCAGCACTGAAAATCAAAAGCTTCATTCTTATTTTTATCTGAGAAAAGTAAAATATTTTTATTGCTTGGGTATGTTTAAATGGAACATTTTTACGTTCCCTTCCACTTTTAACTGAGTAAGATTTTGACATTCTTTCACTATGGAAAAGCATGTGTGTTTTTTTTTTACTATTGCCAAATAGTTTATTGCTATTGCTAAAACTATTTCTCTTGCTAAAAGCCTGGTTTACAGTCCAACAACATTCTACCATAGACTGATGCTGTAGTGTGCCTGTAACTGTTCTGGTATCTGCAAGATTAATGAATCTACTTTGTGCTTACACATTTGTTCAAGCCTAAAATAACAATGTAAATGGAAAACCATGTTTAGTGCTCCAGATAATATCTTCTGTCATTAGCATAATGAACGTTCGCTCATGCTGAAGGAAATAAATCAAATATATCTAGTAAGCTCTCAAAATATCAGTCCAAAAGATCTTGTGCTTTTGAGTTTTTGCTTGTTGGCTCCACAAATAAAAAAATTAAGTAAGCAACTTCCTAGCATGTACCCCTTTTTATTTCTGATGCATCCTCTGTGATTTAGCAGCAAACTTATTAAACATATTTTGGCTGATCAACAATATTTAAGCAAAGGGAAAAAATCCATGAAATAATTTCTTAACTGTGTTTTTTTCTTTCAGTGTATTTGAGACACGCAGGAGCAGTGGGTTTTCTGGTGAGCATTGCCTCGTTCTTTGCTTATCTTGTATCATGTTCTCAGCTGGCATTCGACCGACCTTAAATGTTTAAATGTGGTGGAAATAATGTCAGAATATGAAAAAACATTCATTCAATGTCAAAACAACGTTGAATAAAAAATGGTTGAAATGGTGTTGTTAACTAACTATGGATTCAACATAGAAATATAAATAAAATGTGAGTTGTACCTGAAA
>JBBKCR010027896.1:0-11730 GCA_037577295.1 Ladigesia roloffi | reverse complement strand
TCTCCTCGTCCTCCGTTTCCTGCCTGATGCTCCCCGAGGTAAATCACAAACACCGGGTAAAACCGGTGTTCGTGACAAGCAATTACATTGTATGATGGCAAGCGGGGGGTCTTTACGTCTCATTGAGCCCTATCTATCTGTGAATTGGTGGTTGCCCGCCTAGAAAACCTGCGAGCATCTTTCATGTGGGACTGAATTATAATGTTTGGAAAATTGCGCCACAGGCAGAGTAACTTTCGCTTCCAAAGACAAACAGTGTAGTCGTCCAAACAGTGATGTATCCTGTTGCTGACTCCCTTTCCGGGAGTGCTTAATGTAATTGTGTAAACCACCCTTCTTCCCCGGCACGTGCCGCTAAACAAACTCAGTACATCGTCGTTCACCCACCTGGGCTGCTTGATAGCTACTCCACCTCCACAGGGCTGCCAACTCTCACGCAATGAGTGTGAAACACACGCATCTGACTGTCTCCACACATTCTCATGCCACACCTCCGATTTCTCACGCTGAAAATCTATTTTTTCTATTTTTTCTTTTGTGCACACTCTTCAGTGGTAGGTGGGCCACCGAATGTCACAGCAATCATTGGCAAAAGAAGAAAATAATACCCCAACACCCCAAATCTACTCCCGAACTTTAGCGTGTCACAGGGGTTCGGGGGAGGTGGAATCAATTGGAATTCTCTGATTACATGGTTTGATGAGCATCCCCATGTGGTTTCATGAAAGATCTAATTAACTGAATGGAATGGACCACAGACCTCTAGAGTACAGTGTGTACAGGCTGTACAGTGACAGTGTATATTTGTCAGTGGAGGTCCACAAGGTTTTGGCAGTATCCTTGCCAACATGTCTCTACACACAGAAATCGAAAGGGAGAGAACTGTAGAGTAAAGATTACATGGATTTGTGCTCAACAATGGTGGACTGGGTAGCACAGGTATCTCAAACCTTGAAGGTCAGGGGTTTGAATCTAGGTCTTGGCCTTGAATATTCTCCTAGTGGTGGCGTTGACTTCAGCTGGAGTCTGCATTTTCTCCCACTCACCACAGATTTTTGCTTCAGGAAATTTGGGTATCCTATATTGACGTAGGTGTGTGTGTTAGCACTCTGCCCAGGGTGAGTCCTTGCCTCATGCTCATTGGCCCTGGGACAGACTTTGGGGTTCTGGTGCCCCAGTAAGGAACACAAAAAAAATAATGCAGGGGATTTGTAAAGTTAACAAAGAAACAATATGTGATTTGAACAAGTCTTTAGTTCCATCATTACATCATACATCAGTTAAATCATTATCATATTACCTCTGGTACTTTTCATTTGTTTACCTAACATGATTTATGAAATATATTTTCATTGTGCAAAAAATGTTAAAATAATTATATTTTTGTTATCATGTTATGCATATTCTTTTCGTTGCACTTGAACTTTTTGTTGTACTCTCATCAGAACAACCTCCATTTTTACAACAACTGATGTGCAGACCTGCTTTATGCTCCACTGGAGACTGACGGTTCTATACAAATTGGCTGGTACGTTTTAAACAGATTGCTTTGTCATGGTGTTAGCGACTGCTTTTATATTGTCGTTTATTATTGCTAGCACGTGAAGTAACTCTGAAATGTGCTAGTTAACATAAGGTAATGTATTGAACTCACAATATACAGGTTATACAAAGGTGTGCTGTCTGTGTTCTTAATATTAGAGTAATGTAATAGTATTATGTATTGCGTGCAAAAAGTGCTAATTATGTTGGAAATTTAAAAACATTTCATGAATAAAATAGTAAAGGTTATAACCAGGGGGTCATTTGCACATATGTAAGGTTTTTTTATAGGTATACCTTTAATTTTTATAAATTCAATTATTATATGCTGGCACACTGCCTACAAAATCAGTTGTTCTCGAATAGGACATACCAAATTCAACCTGATTTAAAAAAAAGAGTAATAATTGAATTTAATAATATCTTTACAACATGAAAGATTACATTGATGAAAGGTCACAAAATAAGCATTAGTAATTACAAACAGGGAGTTTTGAACACTATTTATTATTAATTCCACATATTTGTCACCACCATCAGATATCGATGAAAAATAAAATAATAATTTGCATTACAAGGTCACCTATATTTTCAAACCTTCTGCTCTACTGCAAGTTGTAAGATTGCTCAAACTCCTATAAGTTTGCTTTTTTTTCTTAAACTTGTTCTGTCTTTTTTGCCATTTTCTAGCAAGTAGCTAAACATACTTCTGGTTTTATTCTTTAGGTTGTTAACGATTACGATCTAATTTAATGAAAAATGATCGTTCCACATTGGCCATCACGATATTTGTAATGAACAAAGCCACTGGCAGCAGCACTGCAGTTGGCATTGTCATTGATGGGGTATGTGCACTGAAGCAGTAGCTTGTGCATTTCTTCCAGGATTCATTTATGTCTTAAAGTTAAGCTACCCTTAACAATTAAAATAAACATATTATGTGTTTCAATATTTGTTTTTGGAACTGGATGTAGGAAAGGCCTACTCCAAAGTTCAAGCTCTCAAGATGAAGTTGCTTGCTTAAGGAAATTGTCCTTTGTGATTACCATTTTTAGAAAATTCATATTTTCTGAACTGCAGCACTTGTATTTGTTGTCAGCTCAGTTATCAATGTGGGTCAATTATCATCAATGTCTTTATCCCATGTATAGGCAATGTTTTATATATATTATCTGTGTCTTTACACAAAGTTTTTATTTCAATCACATTAGAAATTTCAAATATGATTACATTTATGTTACACTACTTTTCACCTGTTCGTACATTACATGCATTATTTTCACGTATTTAAAAAATCGCATCATTTACTTATCACATTCCATCTCTGTTCAAGCTTGTGCACCTTGTTGTCCATCTGCTGCTCAATCCTAAATATTTATATCAGAAATATGTATTTTATTTATGTAGGTTTTGGTAACAAAAATAATGTTATACATATTATTATTGTAAAATGTTTTTAACTGATTTGTTGGACAATTTTTGTTGAATTAAAGTTGTGAAAACTTTTATTTGGTTGACTCCATCTTGTGTAGTGAATATGTATTTATTGGATTTTTTTGGATTTCATTAAAGTATGATTTAAGTAATAAAATCATTTTTAAGCTTAATTTTTTTAAGTGAACTGTTATAAAACACTTCATTTCAAAATTAAGAGAGGATTACACATACTGTTGATATTAATCCTGCAACAATACATTCCTTCATTGTCTTTGTATATAATTCTTTAGGTACAAGGTTATTTAATGTTCTTCCCCATCAACACTTGTGTTCACTTGTGAACATTCAGAAAATTTGGAACTGGAGGTGGCAAAACCTGTCAGAGATGTAAAATACTTTATTTCCACCGTTTCCATCTTTGAGAGTATGGAATTTTGAGCATAAAAACACCTCTAATACCTGTTGTATAAGCTTATATTATAGATATTGTTATTTGTGGTGGCCTGTCTTAATTTTTGTTTCAGTGTAGTCTTTGCCTCAAGCTGTTAATTTAGTTTTTATTAGTGTTAGTCATGTCATCTCTTCTACTCAAGTCAAGTTTAAATCGCCAGAATTTTAGTCTTATTTTAGTCAGACTTATCCACGCCTTTGTGTCTAGTCAATGAAAACGGATAACATTTTTGTCTCTATTTTAGTAATGCAATTGTATTTAACCCAGTCAATATGTATCTAGTGGAATAGACAAAATCTAAAAGTTATTTTAGTTAAAACTTTTTCACAATACAAACAAGGTTATCTTATCATTATATTATTTTTAACTTATAGACTCAAGAGTACTGTCCATCCATTCCAGACAAGAAAGACTCTGATTTGAATTTATGGCATTTATTTTACCAACCAAACATGTTAGAACTTAGAAGTACACACACATATATTTAAATAAAATAATTAAATAATTTCACATCACTTAAAGTGCAAAATAAAATGAAAATGGTTGTGTCTGTTGCCATAAAACTCACATTTGTAAAACTGGGTAAAACCTACACATTCATTCTGTGTGTGTGTGTGTGTGTGTGTGTGTGTGTGTGTGTGTGTGTGTGTGTGTGTGTGTATATGTGTACGCGTGTGTGTGTGTGTGTGTATGTGTGTAGGTGTGTGTGTGTGTGTGTGTGTGTGTGAATTCTCTCTCCCTGGTACCTTTGTCCCAATAATTTTAGCCAATATAGATACATTTATTTCACATTCTCTCTCATTGGACAAAAGTAATGGGACGTACGCTGTGCAACTCTAAAGTCGAGCGTCCCAGTACTTTTTTTTCTGAAATTCCTATCATAAATGAAATAACAGCTTGTCTTGTTTTAGTCAACAAAAATTATTATACATTTTTGCATAATTTTTGTTTTGTAAACCACATTTAGTCTCATTCTTATTCATCAAAAATATTATTTTATATATTTTTTTATTACCAGATGACCAGCATTTACATTCAATCTCGTCATATTTTTGTCACCTGATAAAAGTTGACTACCATTTTACCTGACAAAAGCAACACAAATCATAGATGGGGCCTTACAAAGGGGCTATTTGTTTATTAAAGGTGTACACGATGCTTTTCCAAAAAGCAGAAAGTTTGTTCTTCCTGTGTTTCCAAAATGACCAGCCAGGTGTGAAAACTGGTCTTCTAATTGTGGAGGAAGTCTGGAATGTGCAAAGTATTCCTAGTAAACTAGTATATTAAGATGAAAATAGCTAAAATTGTATCAACAGTTCATCAATTTCAGTCTTTACAGATTGATCTTTATTTAACAAGAAAAGGATTACCACACCAAACTGCAGACACTGGGTGATCTATACATTTGCACACACACACCACAAACCAATCACCCACACAAAGACATAGATCGATACCCCGCCCCCCCCCTCACCACCACCACCACCACCAATATAAATACTCCTGCTATTCATTTTCTAAATGAATGGTACTGTTGGTTAATAGATCCCTGGGCTTTAGTGAATTAGTCCAGGTGTTGGGAAGCTTGTAAGACCTGTTTTCTGCTATTTTGTCAGTGGGGAGCGGTTGCTGTGTCAGATTCTAAACTTCCGCATCTGTGTTGCAGGTTTGTACACGTACTGTGGAAAGTAAATGTGAAAATGAGGTGAGTTTCTATTTTAAAAATCTTTTAAATGCAAGAAATACCCATGTGAAATTACAGTTACCCATAGGGGTTGTTTTGTTGTTGAAGAAGTGGATGTAAACAATCAGCATAGTTTATTAGTGAAATGTCAGGAAACTGATTAAATTATTCATTTGTTAATGTTAGTAATGTGTTAGATTGGTTTCAGGTCAGCACAATATTTCATACAATGTGTCAGTTGTAATTTAGGCTGTAATTTGAAAAACTCTGTAACATTACATAGATACACAAGGTAGTATTTTGTACTGGATGTTTGTTACTAGTGCAGGCAGCTACATGAGTCTGTAAGTGAAAAATTAACCAGGATCAAACTGAATTAATTGCAATAGAGTCTGTTCTGAAAAGAATTGGGAATTTGTGATATTTGAAAGTGTGCAAACCAACCCAGATAACTGGCAGTGTTTTGATTTCAAGGAGTCCATGCTAAGTTAAAAGTGTCCCTGGTCAAAGTGTCTTTTCATCAGACGGGGCAGAACTTGGGGCTAAATATAGTCAACCTGAGAGATGTCATGTAAATTATTCCCAAAGAGGAGGATCTTAGATAAACCAGACCAAAGATAGTTTGTTTTACTTAACTAAATTCAATCATATTACATAGAGGAAATACTTTCACATTGACATACATTTAAACATATGTATACATGCATACAGAAATGTATAAAACATATTTTTAACACATAATGTACATATAAATATCAGGAATCTAAACAGGCTTGAACTCTGCCCTGGCTTCACCTCAGCTTGATTCAAATATTATTAAAAACAACAATAGAGATTAATTTAGTTTCCATAATTTTGATTTGACACCAGCAAGAGATCAAAGTCATGTTCATGTGTAGTTAATATTTCTTAAACAGCAAAACCAAATGTTTGGGTCTCTACTTAATGGCAGTCTGGCATAGGACACACAGCGTACAGTATAGAACTACATGGAAAGAGACGGGGTGTAGAGAAAGGGAAATGAGCTTTATTATAGAAAACAAGGAAAACAGGTAACACTGGTTTGTGCAGCACATTGCTACCCTAGAATGGGTAACAGAAGGAACAACAGTCAAATATGTGTGGAATCAAACAGCCTAGTATAGGCAGGCCAAAGGCACCACACCCTGTCCATGCCAGCAAGGCTGTCCCTGAACCAGCCAAACACCTCACCGACAGGTGGATCTACACAATTCAGGCACCCAGGGGACCATGAGCTTACTAATGTGTAGGACAATCAATCTCTCAGAAGATATCTGTAGTGGGAGAGGGCCAGTAACCATGTGTGGCTCCAAACAGGTTCTCCATCATGGAACTTGTTTTAGGATTTGGCCACATTCACCTGATGGGGCACATGGTCAACTCATAACACCAGGGTGCCTGTTACCCCTCAATCAAGGAGACCCTTTACCAGTATTTACCATAAGGGCAGACCTAGTGCTCCTGATGGGAGAGGCCCACACACCATGTTCTCTTACAGTCCAGGGCATCTGATGAGGAGGCAGCCACAAGAAGTGAGATCAGTTAAGTCAATGGACCTGAACAATGGGAACATGCAGGAGCAGACAATACCTAGTGACTTGCTCTACATGATCTTAAATCTAAATGTTAAATATGAAAAATATATCTCTTACCCTAATTGTGAAGCTTCACAGTAATATAGGGCTCAGGGAGACCTTTCCAAAGACCCCTCGTTATCTACAATAGCCCCGGTGATCCAGGGTCATAAAAAAATTCACCTCACCCGGTTGTCCCTATACTTTTGTCCGACGCAATCGGTTTTTGTGTAACAATTCCAATCATGGGGGTGTATTATGTTTTTGATCTTCTCTATTTGTTTTTGTGATTCTTCATTTGTTTTTGTGATTCCTAAATTGTTTTTATGCTTCTTAATTTGTTTTTGTGTTTCTCAATTTTGTTGTGCTTCTCAATTTGCTGTGTTTCTCAATGTTGTTGTTGTTTCTGAATTACTTTTTGTTTCTCAATTCGTTGTTGTGTTTAGTCATTTGTAAATTAAAAGAGAACATTGAGCTAGATCTCTGTCCAGTGTTTGTTTTAACTGGCAGGTCACTACAGTAAGACTCCTCCTGAAGCCCCTTGAATAAGGCATGCTGCTGATGAACATTAAATTATTGAAATGTAAAAAATGTGTTTTCACCCCTAAATTTTAATGTGTTCTTTTTTACTAAAATATTTATTGCTAAATAGTTACTGTATTTACCTGCTTATACCAAAGACAACTGAAGTGCAGTTATGTCCTAGTTAGTTTTAATTACATACTGGAACTAACTATTATGTCTTTTTTATTACAGTACTGTCGATGACCTCAAGATACAACTGCTTAACCTGGAATGTCATTTTCCTTGGGATCTGAGAGAGGAGGATTTTCGTCTTGAAGACTTGGTCAACCGACTACACGAACAGATTGAGTTGGATTCTGAGAAAGCAAGAATCACTCGGGCTTACAGCTCACTGGCATTTGTTAGCTATCTGTATGATGATCGAGTTGCAGCACTTAAAAATCTTCACATATCTGAGGAACTGGCAAATAAATACTATGGAGTGGACAGTGATAAATTTCTCATTGTAACTTATAGGGACTTAGCCTGGTTGTACTACCACATGGGGCATTTTGCTTTGGTTGAGGACTATTTGAAGCAACTCGACCAAATTTGTATGAAGTTCTCTAGTGATGAAGTTCGTAGTGAGGTCCTCCGAGAAAAAGGCTGGGCCTTCCTTAAGTTTTGTAGAAGGTATTACAATGGTGCAACAGAATGCTTCAGAGAAGCTCTCAGCATTAAGCCAGAAGACAGTGACTTAAATGCTGGTTATGCCATTGCACTGTATCGCACAACAAAAGATCCTCCAGATTCACAGTACTCCCTGACTGTTGCACAACTCAGACGTGCCATTGACCTGGATCCAAAAGATGCTGTACTTCTTCTATATTTGGCCATAAGACTGTTGAGTATAAATGAGATTCCGGCTAGCCCCAAGTCAGCAATACATGATCCTTCTCAGCTGATGAAGCAGTCAGGTGAAGCCATTGGTTTAGTGGTAAGGGCACTTGATATGTCACCTGAAAACCCACATGTGTTGAGATACGTGGCACAATTCAGCCGTAAACTGGGATCTGTCGACTTTGCCATTCAACAGCTGGAGGAATCACACATCCCTGACTCAGCCTTCATACATCATCAGTTAGCTTTGTGCTACAAGCAAAAGAAATATTCCCTTGAAAAGGAAAGAAAGTGTCAGAAAGTTAATAATCATGAAGCACAGGAATGTCTCCAGAAATGCATATACCATCTGAAAAGGGCAGTTTCACTAAAGCCTAGATTTATTTGTGCTTTGGCGGAATTGGCACTGCAATATGGGCAAGTCAAGGATATTCCAAAGGCTGAGATGTATTTTAATCAGGCATTTGAATTTTCGAAAGAGAAAAATGATCTCCAGACAGTTCATGCCAGGTATGGCCAATTTCAACTTCACTGCAAAGGATCTGAGCAACATGCAATCTACAATTACATGGAAGGTCTAAAGCTGCAGGCAGATACACACGCAGGGGAGAAATGTGAAAGAGAACTTAAACAGATTGTTCAGCATCGATTTTCTAAAAATCCCAGTGACAGTAAGGCATGGGCAATAGATGGATTCATTCATGAATTAAAGGGAGAAAACATCAAGGCAGCAGAGTGTTATGAGAAAGCCCTGAATAATGATGCTGGAATTGGTAAGTAAAACTGTTGCATTGTACTTTCAAATATATGCAATTAGAAGGATTTATCCATATTCTTTGCTTGACCCTCATTATAGAATTTCATATTTTTTAATAGGAGAAAATCCTCTGCTGGCAGAGGTTAGAATTTGGCTTCTGGGATTCATGGATGCAGAAAAATCTGCTAGAAATATAATCTTAGGCAGTCATGCTCATAATGAGAAAGCACTGGGTACCGGAAGACCAGTAATTATGAGAGGACAAATGGCTAATAAAACTGTGCACATGGTTGAAACTGATCTATGCAAGTCCAAAAAAATTCTATCAAGGGAACAGTCCATTCTTTCACCTGGACCTCATGTAATTGTCCTTGCTTTTCATCATGATGGAGAAGTCAACGAGGACATTAAAATTGCTCTAGAGGATCTGGAGATCTTTGGACAGAGTTTCTGGAAGCATGTTGTTGTGGTGTTCACCAATGAAGAGACATGCATCGGAGGACACGAGAGTGTCTTGCAGGGTCTACTTAGAAAATGTGGATACAGATACTACATTGCTGGTGCTGGCCCTGAAATTACACAGACAATGGAGCTCTCAGACAGGATTATGAACATGATATCAAAAAACAACACCATGCACTTGATAATCCCGGCAATTCCAAGCACATCATCATCTTTGAAGATGGTGAAGGTATGTAATATTATTTTATTCATTTGGCATACAGATATGACACGTACCATATCACAGTCAGCTAAATTTGTGACATGGCAAATTCAAAGATAAGATTAATGTTTCCAGGAGTCAGAGAAGGAAAGCAGCGGCTCCCTTACTCCAGACAAAATAACTGAAATGGGTAAACCAAAGTATAGGTAAGTACAGGGTAGTTGTATTAAACTGAAAACTTTAATTTGCAATATTGCTAAATGAATTGTAGTTTTTTTTACTATTTTTAAAAGATACTACTTTAAAGTGCAGCAACAAAAAAAAAGGTGTAGACATTTTCTCATACTTTTTTACAACAGGCTTGTGTTCAAAAATGCTGGATGGTTTCATTGTAAGTCAACCCTTCTTGGGTTCAAGATGAATGGAGAAGGAGAAGTACTGTATACCACTGTAGATCAAGATAGCACTGGCCCTGTCTCTACTAATCACTATGCAGCAGGTCCTCTCTATGACATCAAATGTGTTCGGGGTGAGCTCTCGCAGCTCCAGCTCCCACACTGCGAGATATCCCCTGGTGAGACAATATTACAGCAAAATCATTTTAGAGGCTTTGAATTTACTTTTCAAATTCTTATTTTTGCTACTTATATTATTGTAGAATTACTTAACATTGTGGCTTCTTTAAATAAGCATTCTAGGGACATTGAAGCAGCTACCTACATTTAAATACTCACGAACCACTTAATTTTCTTACCTTACCTAATCTGAAGTTCCATTTTACAAGTTAGTCAACAAATTGCCAGCCAACAGGTCCTCAATATTTGATTAAAAAATTACCATTAAATGATTTGGAACTGGAGAAAGAGTGACTGAGACTAGAAAACTACAACATTGTGATGTAAAAAATTTAATTTAGCTTATAATTTATGTAAATTGTTGCAATCTTGTTTCTGTGGACAACTTCTAGAGAATGACTGTGACTTCATGACTGTGGCACACTACACTGATCATAGCTTGGAGGTCCTTAAACCTGATTATATCACAGACACTCATGTTTCTGTGAGTGTTCCAGAAACATCTGAGTTTCGGATTGTTGACAGAGTAAACCTGTTTAAAAAAAAGATCAGAGGACAAGTAATACTGGTGTATCACCCCTCTCCCACACACTGTCTGCAAGTGTTCTTGCGACCATGGAATGTGGACCCTAAAAAGGTAAAAAAAATATTATAGAGAATTTCAATACATTCATAATTATGCAAATTGAGGGTGTAGAAACTACTGCAGCAACCAGAGATTGCAAGACTTTTTAGCTCCAAATCCAAAAAATTATTAATTTGAGCATTACATAGACATGAACAAGTCTTATTATGTTTCATTTTGTATGGTGGGAAACTCTAGAAACTGCAGAAGAAAGATGAGGTGCAAAGAGAAAAATATATGTAGAGTAGTAAGGTAGACTTGAGCCACAAAATATAAATTTAATATTGTTTTAACACTTCTGATTGACTTTTTAAAATAATGCACTGCATTAACAACATTTCTTTAAAATCACCAGTATATCTCATTGTGCAATGTTCATTTAAACATTTTTCTGCATTCCTCTTTTTGGAGATTTGAATAATTCCATTTTATTAAATCTCAATATCATTTTTAAATCATTTAATGTTTTTTAGCTGTGTGAGAATGGTGGTAGACTTATTCTAGCACCTTGTGATTGCTACCTTAAACATGCATGCCGCTACAAAATGTCTTGTGACGACATTGAAGAGCCACAACGGACTCCAATGGTAGTATACAATGTAAGTACTAATATGAAGGCTTAAAGAAGGTCAAATATGAATTTATATTATGTCTAGTTTATGTACTAAAATTGATGCTATTATCGTGGTTCTTATCCATTTTAAAGGATGGGCTTTTCCTCAGAAATAAATACACAATCTATCCAACTTTTGTGATACACTTGAAAAACACAATGAATGTAAAGTTAAGACTAAGACGGAATGGAAAAGCTGAAGAAGTCTGGAAGAATGATTTCCTCTCTTTTAAAGGTGAGACCATGCATGAATTGGATCATTTCCTAAACTTGTGATTCAAGTTACATAAACATATGTTACATAGTCAAATATGGCTCTAGGAACTACATATAAATATATACAGTATATATTATGGGTGTCGAATTAATTAATTAATCACAGA
>JBBKCR010027895.1:0-27427 GCA_037577295.1 Ladigesia roloffi | reverse complement strand
ACGTTAACCTATGCAGCCTGAGCCGGAAAGAGAATTGATTAGTTAATCTCTCGAGTCTTCGGGTTTGAGACTCAATAACTCCAATACAGAAACTATAGGATGTACCGCAAATGCGTATGCGCGACTGAACGAATCACTCATACAAGATGACTCGTTCCCGAGTCTGATTAAAGATTCGTTCAAAATGAACGAATTGTTCAAGAACAACCCATCACTATTATGTTCTCTTTTCCTCCCGAATAAAGTATATCCACCATGAGAGGAAAATGCCTGGACCTACCTTTCGTCTTCCACATGGGACAATCCTGCGACACATTCAACATAAACAATACAAAGGCACATGGTGGACTTGGGTTGGAAATGTCTGGTTCTATTATACAGCACTGTTTACATCTTAACCACTTCATTACACACTTAATTAAACACTTAATCAAGCAAAACTCCAGAATCTTGTTAAAACTCTATCAGTCAACACTTTTTTGGTGCTTTGTTAATACTCTTCTACTTGTATTGCAAACTTTACAATCCTGCTTCACGGTGGCATCCACACAAAAGTAAAAAGAACCCTAAAACATGGAAAGCAAAGTGTGCAAACTCAAACTATGAGGTACATAAAAATAATATTCACGTCTACAAATGTGGTGACGCACTCGGCCAGTGTCAAAGTCCGGATGACGCTGTGTTACCAGGCCACCGTGGCCCGGCCCTGCGGAATGGGGGGCGTGTAATTAAAAGACAAAGTGGATTTTGAAGCAGTTTGTTTTTGGGGAGCAGCAGGGGTGTGTATGTGGGTTGGGAGGCTTGCCAGGGCGGAGGCCTGCCGCTGTCCCCTTGACCACCCAGGCTCGAGGTTTCGGCAGCGTTCCTCCATAACCCGCAGGCCCACCGCACAGCCCAGCCCCACCCACACTCTGGGACATGTTATGACAATGGGGCTCTCTTCTTTGTTCCTGATCGTTTATAAAGACGCAGAGGGCAGAGATGTCATGGGAAACTGCAAAAACATTCCACTTCAGTAATATGCTATGTTGATTTTCTAATGAGTTAAATAAGTACAACCTCCTCAACAGAGTTGAATGTAACTCTTTTTGGGCTAATTTTGCACACTAGTTTAAAGAGCCCATAACCTAAATTTGTGATGTATTTATGCTTTACTCTATTTTCATATAAAACATTTAAATTAAAAAGGAAAATAATTTGTATTTTCCACATAATTCATAGCTATCGTTATTAAATTCTAGATAAAACAGGCTGCTTTTTTTCACTGTACATCTACGGCTGATATATTTAAATGACCAGTGTTCCGATCAGCCATTAACCAGTGTTTTTTTTTTTGGGGGGGGGGGGTCTTTAACATATTGGAAAATCATTGGAAATAAAATATGAAATGTGATTTTGCACAGGACAGATTTGTTCCACATTTTATGCCAAATTCAGCAAATACAACAGTATTGGTGAGGTACTGGGCCAATGCTGTGCCAGCTTCTCGTTGTAAGGCTTGGTCCTGGATCGGAGTTAGAGTCAGGGACAAAAAGACCACTCCAGGGTTTTGCACAGGCCCTTAATTAGACAATCAGAAACACCTGATGATTAGGCCAAGGAGTATATATGGAATGAAGAAACCGTCACCCTGTGTGAAGTATACTAGCGTGTTCTAGGTACTGAGAGGATTGCATGGAACGTTCCTGGGGTTTTTGTTGCGTATTCCTAGACCCTGTTCTATACTTGCGATTGGATTTTCTGGATTTTGAACTTTTGCTTAGATATTGCTTCTTCCCTTTCTTTGTACTCTGCAATAGGGTTCACATTTGTAAATGTTATACTTGTCCAGCAAACGTATTCAGAGTATCAGGTTGTAGCAATGAGTAGGCAACCCACAACCCCGTATTCTGCTTTACTTAAGGCCAGTTCCTGCTCGTTTAATCTTTTGACAAATTTAGTAAAAGGTATCTAAAATAAAATGCATGCCTGCTGGTAGACCGCAGTGCAACAGTGATTTAAATGTGTCAAGGAGTGTGTGCTTATCACAATATATAAAACTTTTGATAGAAACCTTTGCAGTAGAGTTAAAAACATTAGACATGGTAAAAATATTTAGGGAAAAAACCTTAGTAGCACTTTACTGTAAACTAGAATTTCACCATGTCCACATAAACTTTTTATGACTTCTGCAAGAAATCTCCATTATCACAAACAACACCTAGAAAAACAATGACTTCAGTGTTTGCCATAAAAGACATAAAACCCCCAAATCGTCCGCCATAATGAATGTTCTTCATGCAGTCAGCCACCACATTTACCAAACATGTGCAAAAGCTGAGATGAAAGATATCATCCTTTTTATCATCCACATCAGTGGAGATGATTCAGTCCAGGACTTTGTAGTTTTTTTTTCTTTGTAGACAAACACAGCTGGTACACACCCTCTCAAAGTCAGGTGTCTCTGGGATCTGACAAAGAAGAGAAAAAGGGAATTACACCCATTTTTCATAGTTCACTGGACCAGAAAATAGGTTATTCATAGTGGGTTTGGGGTGAAATGGATCATTGTTGAGATTCAGACGGCACAGTGGTGGTAAAATAGTAAATCTGAGTTAAATACATTTTCATGAAGCCTTGCAAGGTTCCATCCACCATGAACAGGTCCAGTTCTCAATACCCTTGGTAAAACAAAGTCTCATGCATCAGAGGGTGTATTCATAATCATTTAATTTCATAACTTTCTCTGAGGGAGCTTTCAGAGGCAGGCTGTTTGGCTACACTCACCTCCACTGTGAACAATCCTTAAATCTGTTTCTCTGAACCACTCTTTGAGTGTTTCTACTGTGAAATGCACTTTCCATTGTTCACAAGATTGAGGGTTTGTGAATATCTAGGAAAAGGCACAGTCTGCATTATATCTGAGGATCACCATCAGAGCTGTCTGAGAGACTGTTCTTGGTGTTTTTCTCCATCTGGCACCAAGGCGTCGTCCAATCTAAGTCCTGGACTATCATCAATGCAGAAGCGGCAGTCTGTGTAGAAGAGTGGCGGTTGTTGTTTCAGTGGTGTAATGTTCCTAGGTGGGTTGGCCCTCTCCAGCAGAAGCAATCCCATTACCCTCCACCTCATTGCCCAGTGTCACAGGGGAAAATGATGAACACCCCAGGTTTTTGAAATATGTTCTCAAACACCACCATTCTCATCAGATCAAGTACAGTAAGTTATCTGAGCACACACTTTCGTCAATGCAGGTAGGCTCACCAACACTAATCTTTCTGTTCAAATCCCTAAATATGGTCAGATTTGCTTCAAATTAAACAGTGATTGAGGATGGAAGACTTCTTGTTTTCCCCAACATCACATTTTTCACAATTTCTAAATATTTCTGTTTTTTATTTAGCGATTTGGATGACAATATGGCTCCCAGACTGTTTGCCCCCACTTTTTGTTCTGTAGAAGTTAAACGTTAGCAGCTGAGCTAGGAGGAGCCTAAATTTGATGGACACCTTTTAGACAAAGTCTTTTTACCTCTTTAGACCCATTTAAGCCTTTATTTGTGTTGTTGCTGGGTGAGTTAATGGCTCCTGGACACTTAAGATAAATTAGATCACTGGAAGCCGAAAAGCAAAACTTTCTCAGCGTATTCGTTAACACTACCTCAACAAAAATAACAGAATCCATTATGTACTCTCCAAAGAGCCGCTTTCGCCAGTCTCTTTAAAAGCATGCCATTAGCAAAATTATTTTTCACAGACTTTCCCACACCACAGAGTTTGACAGGCTCAAAGAAAACAAAACAGATTAAAAGCAAAGTTAACGTGCTAAAGATACCCTACAGGCTTAAAGACATGCAGGTAAGAAAATGACTAACTGGCTAAAATTGTCACACACACCAGTCACGTGACCTGAACGGTCTATAAATTACGCGCATCACATGGTATATAAACAAGGAAGTGGTAAGGAACCACTATCCTGTTGCTTGTCTTTTAATAAAATTGTTATTCACAAACAAAACAATAAAAATAAAGGGGTAAGGAACCAGCGCTCAGACACTGAGTCACGCCTGTCTCATCTCAGCCCCTCTCCAACTGGTTCCATGAGCACTCTGGGGTATCCACCACGCTATACTGGGCAAACAGTTGGCCAGGTTTATGTCAAAAAGATAGGCAGGCTAAAAGACAACAGACTAAATTGTATGTAGGTAAAAATGATAAGCTGGAAAAGGATCATTGTAAGTCTAAAAGAGAAGCAGACTCAAAAGATAAGCAGGCCAAAAGGTGGCCATCCATCCATCCATTTTCTACCCCTTTATCCCGCACTCATGGTCGGGGGGGGGGACTTTAGCCTATCCCAGCTGCTACGAGCGAAGGCGGGGTACATCCTTGACAGTTGCCAGCATGTCGCAGGACCACACGCTCACACACATTCACACCTAGTGGCAATTTAGTGTGCTCAATTAACCTATCCCCCAATCACGCATGTTTTTTGGCTGTGGGAGGAAACCGGAGCTCCTGGATGAAACCCACGCGGTCACGGGGAGAACATGCAAACTCCACACATTCAGACCCTGCGCCCGACCCGGGAGTCGAACCCAGAACCTTCTATCTGTGAGTCAACAAAATGTGGCCAATAGGCTAAATATAAGCAGGTTAAAAGAGAAGCATCTTAAACAGTATGCTGGCTAAAAGATCAGCATATAAAAAGATAACCAGGTTAAAAGATCGGTATATTAAGAGATTAACTGGCTAAAAGATAGATAACATACTAAACCCAATGCACACAAAGTGCATTTAAAGCTCATGTTATCTCAGTGCAGCATAGCGCCAACATACAGCTAGAAATCCAAAAGGGTTGCAAGCAGAAATTAGCATTATAATACAAGTTTTCTTTCATGTTCATGGCCTGTTTAACAACACTGCCTAGTCCAGCTCTGGGGATTAAATATTCAATATTAAATATTAAAGCTTGACTGCCACTGAGGCTGCCAGGCCAGAGGAAAGGAAGCTGCATGTCAATAACATTTCAAGATAACGACTTTCTGACCTCACTTTTGGGAAGGGCAAGCATCCACTTTCAAGGAACACTCTAACCGCTGCCTGTGAAAAGACCTGCTGGCTAATCTGCCCCATCTGCTGGTGATTGGCCAGAATGATGAACAGATGCAGTTGTGGAGGTTCAGAGTAGAAGTTTTGCCACTTCTTCACACCTTTGGCCCTCCTGTATTCATTCTCTTTCTTGCAACTAAGACCACACACACACTGTAAGTCATCAGCAACTTTCACACAGTGTGTGTGTACTAATTTTAGGTGCATCTGCAAGGGACCCTGAGAAGGAGCCAGCATGATGTGGTGTTTATGGCTGGCCTGACCCCAGAGGAATCCTTAAGCAGAAGGAAATGCCCCCTCACACTGACATCCTCCGGTCATGGTGGAGTGTTACAAAGCATGTGAGCTTGACAGTGATGAAGCATGTGTGTGTGGTTGTGTGTCATGCAGGCCATGTGACACTGGATTGAACCATTCATCTTCACAAGATCACAACATTTACAAAATTACCTTGACTGGCACTTGAGAATGCTTCAACAATAAAATTCTGTAGGAACCTTCTGTTATTAAAATCTCTTTTCAAAGCTTACAGTGTCTGTTCATGACAAAAAAATGTCAATGACTGAAGATGGCGGAGTCAATCAAGGCAAAACTGCAAAACGAGGGTAGGCTAGAGTTTAAACAGTGCCGGTGCCTGATGTTTTACAAATCAGAACAAGTGAAGAATAAGCAGTGTCACAAACCACACAACAAACACTTCTATAGGCCTACCTCACGCAGTACACTACTGAATGATAGAACAAACTCGGACCAGACTCTGTAAAATGAAGTAGTATTTAAATGAGTTCCTCCTCTCAGAGAATCATTTGGGGCACTGTGCTGTTTAACATCACTCATGCACAGGTAAACATGATAATTACAAGCTCCTCCATAAAGCTTATTATTTTCAAACTTTTAACTCTGCTCTCTGCTGAGCATCCATACCAATGTTGCTCGAATGAATGTGGGCAATAACTGCTAACATGGGGAGCGAGACATAGTGGAGACGTTTGCGTTTATATCACACATAAGAGGAAATATGGTGTTGGAGATCAGGGATGATGGTAGTTGTTGTACTGGTCCTTTTTACTGAAGGAGGAGTTGAGCCAAGATGCATCTCAGTTTACCAGTCATTCGTTGTTCTAAACCTAACCTATGGTCACGAGCTCTAGGTTTTGACCAAAAAAAAAAAAACAAGCTTCTGCAGCAAGGTGGATGGTTAGTGTGAGGAGCTCAGATATCTTGGAAGGGCTCGGAGAAGAGCTGCTGCTCCTCAGCTTTGTGAGGACCCTGATGAGGTGTACAAGGTGTATCCTGCTCTTTTCTATGTAGGTGTTCTGAATACAACCAACTGGGTGACTATGGACATGTTCACTGAACATGCTTTCCTGGGAACACCTTGACCAGGAAAATTAACATCTGGGCTTCCATCCGTTTGCTACCACCTCGGTCCCGGATAAGTGGCAGAAAATTGCTTGAGATTTTTGTACTTAAAGATAAACAATCCTTCAAAGGTACAGTTCAGTTTAAAGGCTTGAATTACTGAAAATCTACTTAAAACAGTAACCCCAATGCACTCACGCACAGATCCCTTGTACTATAGATTGGCCATTGCAAGGGCAAGACCCCACAAGCATGAAACCAGCACTTGTGGGAATGTGCGAACATTTACTGGTGTTTTTATGAAGAACGACTGACAGATGTACGATTTACAACTCTGCCCTCTTGTCCTCCCCCATGGGAGGTATTGGAGAACACACCGCACCTCCGGAATATGAAACATGCTGTCTCTGTGTCATTACCTACAAACGACCCAGGCCATGGTACTGTGGCACCAAAAATCTACAAAAGATGGAGGCATCTTCTTTAAATCTGAGGTCCGTAGTTTGATTTGTGTAGCATGAGCTGAGGTATGATGAGTGATTTGTAATCTATTTACCGAGAAGTTGACAGAAGAGTGGAAGGATGAGTAGCTAGCATTGAAACTCTAGCGCTAGTTAGCCTGGCATGGTCTTCTGGAACAGTTAAACCCTTCCCTTGTGGTCAGATTAATACTTTTAATCATAAATCCTGCAATAATTAAGGGATGTAAACAGAGAGGTTCAGAGTCCGTTGAAACGCTAGAGAATTGTTTATAGTTTTGGTGAATGGTGACCAGACCTCTGTCTCTCTCACAGAAAATTATAACATGAAATGGTAATGAATGCACTGCCTCAGGTCTGACACTTCGTTTGACCAGAGTTTGAGAAGCTATTGCTCTAATTATGGTTTAGGGGTAAATGCATATCAAATAGTCCCCAAAGAAACCTGATTAAGTTTTCAGATTTGCCATTATTTTACCAAGCACTTCACACAAAAACTCACAAAACGTGTTTAGGTTTGCTGGTGGGCTTTGTAAGTAAATAAAATGGCTACACTTGAGTTGAAGATGAGTCTGTTTCCATTCACCACCACTATAAAGAAATCTGTGTCTCTACAATGAACCGTTTCACACCAAAGCCCTCCTGAATGAGTTAGTGTGCAAACACTGAATTAGGAGTCAGCATGGTAAAAATTTTAGAAACGGTGAAAACAGCACACAAAACATTTCCCTAGAACAAATCCCATACTAGCAATGAAATGCACATCACATCCTGTTTGTAGTCCTCCTGTGTATAGTTTTCCACATTACTGCGGTGATAATGATCTTCATACATACCCTGGTGCTAATCCAGATGTTCCAGGTAGGTGGTTGTTCAGGTAGTAAACAAATGTGTGCAGAGCATGGTTTTGTGCAGGATCGGCTGTTTTGTGCCCTATTCTGGAAGGCTTTGTGTGAGAGTCGCTCCATGTGGAAGCGATGGACTGTATGTAATTGCTGGGGCCGCTTCATTAAATATAGTATTTTAAGGTCCCCACAGTTCTGCTTGGCATTTCCCGTGGCTGTTTCAGGCTACGCTTGCAGCTCATGTGCAAAACTGCCACTGTAAATCTCAGCAAGTCCCTTTGGAGTTCTAAAGCCAAACACAGGAGGAAGCACTTTTCAAATCTTTGCTTTTACTGGAGTTCAACTCTGCATGGTCCTGGTCAAGAACCTGCTTGAGAGTTACTTTAGAAATATATGTTTTTAAAGTAAACAAGCATGTGTTTTTGTTTTTTGTCAGTTGGCACTTAAAGAAAATGTTCAGCAAAAGAAATAAAATTTACACAGCAATCAGCTGGATTTTAGATTTAAATCTTCAAGGCTAATATCGCTAAGACTAGATGTCAATAGCCACCCATATCTTTTATCATAATCGTGTCCAAAAACTTCTCTGGACCCACTCAGACTGCATCGAGCTCCTCATTAAGGTGGAGCAGAAAGCAGGACTGAGTTTAATTCAAATTCCTGGAACAGCTCTTGCAGTGGTTTGGGAAAACAGACCCTGTTGTGTAAAATGAAGCTTTCTGCAACATGATGAAATTTAGTTCATTTTTACCACTTACAGTTGGTCATCCTGTGTCCTTAACTATATCCACAACTCTTTTCTATGTAAATGAATAGCTGGATAAGTTTGTAACAGCTCCAGTGAGGTTATGGGTGTGTGTACATGGTAAAAGTATGACCCTGTTTGTTCCAAATATGCCAATGATATGAACTTCGAATTTCTCCACAAACTTTTTTTGAGCTTCCTCACACTGAACCACTTCTACCATCTAGAACACTTGGATAACGTGGATTTTTGGCAGAATGGTCCTTTGAGTCCCATTGTTTAGTCTTAAGCCTTAATGACCTGTCCATCTCTGGGCTTTTTGGTCTTTGACAGATGTTTTCCCTCAGTAAGTCAAGGTGCAGCAAAATGAGATATAAGTCAGATTTTCATGCTAAAGTATGCATCAGCATGTAAAGCCGGAGTACAAGATAGGAGTGAAAGGATGTAGATCACGTTCCCTTCTCGGGACAGCAGGTTCTGATTATTCTAGCAGGAGAAGAGTGTATGTTTTGCTCTAAGCTGTTTTCTTTTTCACTCATACGGTCCTGGATTGGTAACTGTCAGAAGACCACACACTCACAACTCTGACCACTGTACTGTGCAGAATTATGATGTGTCGTTCAGAGTGAAATGGCCTGTCAGAGACTTGGGATCAATAAACCTTCATTTACTTCAACCCTATCTCATGACTTTTTCATGCAGCCATCGTGACATAAAATCTATTCTCAAAAAAATGCTGCAATCATGCTTTAGCCTTTTTTTGGTGCTAGGACAATGTTTCACTACCCTATATATTTAAATGTGCAATGTGTAATACCACTAGTATCGGCATGACTGTTATGTTTAGGGTTATGTTTAGAGGTTTTCCACATTTGTCTTCATTTTACCCTGTTTCAACTGCTTTGCAAACAAAAAGTAAATGGAATCAACAAATTATTTGTTATCCTCTGTCACGAGTTAGCGCTGACAATGGCGGTGTTATGCTGTGCACAATTAAAAAATGTAGGGTAGTAAAGCACAATCCTAGCACAAAAAAGCCCTAAAGTGTGACTGCAGCATGTTTTTGAATAGATGTATATCGTGATGACTGCAAGAAAACCTGTGAGATTGGGCTCTTATATACTCTTTGTCCCCCAGTGATGCTACATGTGCTTATATATGGAATGGTTATACTTGTTTTATATTAAATGTTGATTTTGATGAAATGCTAAATCTGAACTAAATCACTTTTCTTTGGGAGATATTTTGCCTCAAAACCTTAATGCATCCCTCCATCACGAATGGGTTTAGTATTAATCCAAAAGCTTCTCAAACCTCTGGCAAAATAATGTCTCATGGATCAGGCAGCGCATTCATAACCATTTTAGGAATAACATTCTGTTTCTATTAGAGGCAGATGTCTGGTTCCATTCACCACCACTGGTAGAAAAGACTATTTCACACCAAACCCATTCTGAAATACTCCCTTGTACCTTTAGTATAAAGAGGGGTGGATTTTGAAAGGAATTCCCATTTTGATTGATTTCTAAAACAAGAAAAGAAGAGCAGAAGTGTGTTCGAGAGCTGTGTTGCTTATTTCAACAGGGATTATAACCATGAAAAATATTTTAATACAAATTTTAACCTTACAAATGAATGATAACTATAAAGAATACAATAAATAATTTTTATTTTTATTTATCCCCAGTGTCTAGATCCTTCTTTGTACATTTGATCTCAATCACATTAATTTTGATGGAATGTATTTGCTTAATAATATTCAAAACTATAATTACAATAAATGGTCCTTTTTATTCTGTTTTTAATGTAATTTTATTTTGGGTAAATATTTACATGAGGCTCAAGTCAGCCCTGAGCTTAGTTAAGCTGCAGAAAGACAAACTCTTCTTTTTTTTTTAGGTTTAGGGGTATGGGGTCACTCATGACCTGAAACAGTCACATGACCCTCCCCCCAGTTTCTAGAAGTGTGGCTGCAGATCCGCAGTGTTTAATGGAGGTACAGGCAGAGCGGAGCGTGCCACTATTGGTCTCGCTTAACTAGAACCATTTGGGATCATTTACATCATTTACGAGGCAACATGCTCACAAATGGGCTCCAGATGCTCTGTCCAGCTTTCAGCAGCGTATGAGCACCTTTATTTATGAGCGGAGGTGAGGGGCTCCTCTCCCAGCAACGAGGAGGTCGTCTCCACTCCGAAACCCCAGAAAGACAATGGTCCCACAATACACCCCTGGGGCACACCATGCCGGTTTACAGGGTCAGGTCCTGCTCCAGGGCCCCCTGTCAGATCCAGTTTGTTTGTAGAATGCTTGCACTTGGTTTTTATCATTTGTGGCTTAGTTTTGTTCGGACGTTCATTCCTGGCACCCTGCCTCGATTTTGTTTGAATTCTGAATACAAATCTTGTCAAATCTCAGTGAAAACAAACAGACCACACAAAATCCCCTGGAATGTCATTTATTTCAGGTTTTTCTTTGGTTATTGAAAGGTGTTTTAGAGGGGTACCACAAAGGATGTAGTGTGAGACTTTTCTATTGACCCTTAGGAACCCTGAAAGTTCCAAAATCAAAGTCCAAGAGCAAAGGGCCCCCACCCGATTGTTCTGGGGTATTTTGCTGATGTCTTTACAAATGACAGAATCTCTCTGAACTTTAAGGCATGTCACAGGTGACCACAGCACGAGACAGATAACACAGGACACTGTGGTTTAATTTAAGGCAGAGAGGTGTTTTGGCAGACGTTTGGGTGATTGAATGCCCACTGCAGGAATCAGCATCATCACTGCAGGAGCAGACTCCCCTGCAAAGCAAACACAAAACAGATCAAACAGTTTTTGAGGCTCTTGCTCCACCTAGAGGTCAACTTTAGTTTTACTGATAATTGTTCCAGAAGCTACAATGGTAATGATCAAAAAACACAGTTTGCCTGTGATCTGAAAAAATATTTAATATAAGCTTAAAGCAAACTACAGATTCGACTGTTATCATGTGTATTTAAATATTGTATAAGAACAATAAAATCCTGAAGACTTTTAATAACAATTTTAAAATATTGTTTTATACCAAAAAATATTGCCAATTTTTACTAAGTAATAGTAAAAAGTAGGGCTAGGCCATTTGGCCTAAAATCAAAATCTCGATTAATTGAACATTTAAACTCCATTACGATTAATGAACGATTAGTTAATTTATTCATGTAAACATTTTTTTGCCTTCATATTTCACTAACAGGTTTTGTATAGTAACTATTTTTACATATTACAAGTGAGAGATTTTTATTGAATGAAGTATGCATTACTTGCTTTTAAAATAATTGAAGAAAACACACTTCTATCTATTATCTAGGATTATTTGTTGAACTGAAATTAAAGCACACAGTGACTAAAATGAACAGTCACTTTGTTCTTATAATAAAAAGCATAAAAAAATAAATAACTTGCACTTTTAGAAAAAAAAATTTTTTTTTCAATGTTTTTGTTATTAAAAATAGTGACTCCACACGCAGTAGTATTTTTAAAGGGAAAATAATTGAAATAATTGAACTGGAAAATTTCAATTACTTTTCGATTAATTGCCCAGCCCTAGTAAAAAGAATTGCATTACTATTAAGTGCATACACTATTTCTTACTATTAAGAGGGCCATTACCCTAAAATAACAAGAATGCATAGTACAAACAGCACAAAACATAAAAGCACAGGTAATTGGACAGCAAGACACTGAAGTGTTACACTTACCTCACAACAGAAGTCCCTAATTGGGCGCAGTGATCATATCAGTGGTCGTCTTTCAGCGTGGCCTTCTGCAAAGATGCAACTTTTCTCAAGATTTCATGCTCCTCACAGCACAATATCTAAAGACAATAAAATTAATTCATTACTTTAATGTGCATAAGTATCTTGCATTTCATTTCTTTATGATGTTTATGTACCTAAGAGGAATTAATCAATAATAGCTTAATAATAAACAGGCTGTGTTTGGATCTGTGACTTTAAGCCTTACATAGGAAAATGAGCTCAGTTATGTTCAGCTGCCTTGTTTTGTATATCATTCTGGTCTAAAACACTCTCTTATAACCCAAGTGTGAATGGGTGGGGCTAAAATGCTGTAGGCTGAAAAAGCAGACATGTAAATGTGACCTCACAAAATGAACATATTCAAAACCAAAAAATACCCAGATTGTGAAGGCAGTCTCATGAAAAGCAACTTTACTGCCTCACACTAAAATCCAGCCCGGCTCTTTGGAGTGTCCACTGTTTCGTCCAGAGGACCCACTCAGTGCCACCATGCTCTGGAGTTCCATAAGGTCCATCACTCCCACTGGTGATTGTCTCTGGAACCCCCGTTTGATCGCCAGGATGACGAAATCCTTCCTTCCTCAGCTGCAGGTCAGTTGGCCTATTTTCTCTGATATGGGGGGCAGTGTTCCTGGGGATGGGGGAAAACATAAAAATAATGATCTCTAGAAGATCAGCAAAAACATACAACCTCTTCAGAAAGAGGTTAATTCCAGAAAGAACCGAAACACTCTTGTGAAACAGATCATAAAATGTTTTTCAGCATATAACATCACAGACCATGAGGGCGGTCATCCCAGGCTACCAGAAGAAAGCTTAGGGCATCTCTCTCTCTCTCGTGTTCTCTCTCTCTCTCTCTCTCTCTCTCTCTCTCTCTCCCTCCTTCTTTTTCCCTAGGGAGGTACCTCCTTTGAAACCATCCTTAGCCACCAGAGGGAGGCATAGAACAGTGTATTCCCCCGATGTTCCTAGGCTCTAAATCTCCCTCCATCTTATGTTGCTCTCGCCTCTGCATCTCTGTATGCTGACTTGTTGGAATCAGTGCTTTGACTGTGCTCCACATGTCGGTTTTACAAAAGCCTTTAGTTTTTCATTGAGCCAGCTGGTGTTGTGGTTAGGGAGTTGCCCCTGTAATCATCAGGTTATAAGATTGAATCCCAGGACTGCTAGTGGCACCACTGAGGAATGCTTGAGCAAGGTACCATGTTCACACCCCACCCTGTTAACAGCCTCGCTCAGTGAATGGGTTAAATGTGAAGAAAGTATATCCCATTGTTTACACTGTGTGCTGTCCTGTGGTGTGACTACAAGGACCTCTTTATTTTATTTTATCTTAAGAGGCAGCTCTGAATAAATACGATTTTTCATTTAAACAATAGAACTGGAGAGTTTTTGCATGACCACAGATAACATCCCAGACTGGGTGAGCCTAGATCCTCCCAACCATCATGCTCTTCATGAGAATGCACAATTTTCAGTGTTCTCTTCAGTTCTACACAGTAAAGGTCATAGGAAATCAAAGATGATGCCAATTCTATACCAAAAGCATCTTGCTGGTGACTCCTTACATGAAGAAAAGTGGGTCCTGCTGATGTTCCAGATAAGAGAATAGATTAATGTAGTTTTGTTCAGCCTCTCTATAAAGGGTTTCACAGCATTTCAAAGGTCCTGTCTAAAGTTTTGACCATTAAATTCGTCATAAATGTCTACTGAGGGCTGCTGACAGGTTGGGAATGTGCTGTTTCACTCTTCTTCAGAGACCAAACGAGCTGCCATGTTGGGGTTCTAGACGCTTTACTGTCTGTTCTGGACCTAAACCGTCAGCTGCAGCGGTGAGACAGCCGTTAGCAGCCTGTGCTCTGTGGAGTACTACCTAGAACTAGCTCTCTTCTCTGTTTCCTTTGTCTGAGAGGAACTGCTGCACACTAGTCCAGCCCGACTGATCAGCATGAGATCCCAGGTCACCATCCTCCCAGGCCTGCAATCACTTGGGCCCTGTGCCAGAATGCCCTCGACTGGTTTTTGCAGCTCACAACTCCACACATGCTCCAACCCAATCAGGGGCAACTGCTGCTTAAAGCTCCAGAGGAGATTGTTGTTCCTGTTCCTGTTGTTTTATGAACAACATAAAACAGGCTACAAATGGACACATAGTGGTTCCAACTCTGTTAGCCATAGATTACTTATCTGTCAATAATCCTGTTCATAAAAGCCTTCCCTTGTTATTTATCCACATACTCTCTTTTTTGAGGAGATTGAGTCTTGGTTCATTCCTCCAGCTGAGGGAGTTTTTCCTCGCCTCTGTCCCCTCTGGCTCACTCACTAGGGGTTTGGACTCTTTGCTTTGTGACAACTTGTTTGTAAATTGAATTAGTGGGCAAAAAGGCCATTATAAATATCAACATGGGGAGAACTCAAAGTACACGGAACTAACTTCTTCTTTTCAAGGTTCACTGAGCTTGAGTCAAGTCTGGCCCCTACTATTCAGAGGCCTGGAGCTGACTCCTGCACAGACCAGTCAGGGTTCTAATAATGGAAGAGACCATTGTGAGATTATTGGGAAAAGTTTAGACTCAGGGTGGAGCTCAGGCTTACCTTCAGCAGGGCGGCAGATCACCAGCTTGACCTCTGGGTGGGAGCTTTTCAGCAGCTGCAGCACACGCTTTAAGGTCATTCAAAAATTAAAATATCAGCAAGTAGTTGGGATACATTAGAAGTCATGGCTGAAGCTGAATTCTAATTTGTATTTAGCATTTTACAAAACATTTTACTGATATACTGTCTATTATCCACTGCATGGACAAAAGTATTAGGACACACATGTTTTTTATGGCTTGGCCCTTACATCCAGTGAAAGCTAATCTTAATACTTAATACTCATGGTTCTAACTTTGTGGACAGAGCTTGGGAAATAACCATTTCTATTTCCCCATGACAGTGTCCCAGTGCACAAAGCAACTTCCATAAAGATATGGTTGGATGAGTTTGGTGCGGAAGAACTTGACTGGTCCATACAACCCCATCCTGTACCTTTTGAGATGGGCATAAATTCCCACAGAAACACTCCAAAATCCTGTGGAAAATGTTTCAAGAACAATGAAAGTTGTTAATGCAGCAAAGGGGGACCAACCTCATGGTAAAGTCTAGATTTGAGTACAATGTCACTAAATGTCCCAATACTTTTGTTCACATTATAATCTGCAAATCAAATATGTACAAACATGTTGGAGGTGCTTCCTGAAGTTCTTAGAGATGACATTATTAAACACCACTGTGATGGATAAAGCTGCAGGGTCTTAGCAAACACCCAAAACACCCCTGTCAGAGCAACTGGCTCCATAACTTGAAAGGTGAACTACAAAAATTACAGGAGCTCCAAGAAGGTTTTTTTACATACTGACAATAAGGAAAGAATGAGAGAAACCATCAGTCACTGGAGAAGATCTATAGGACAACCTGAATGGAGCAGAAACAACATAGAGAATAACCAAACTGTACTGCCATCATCTCCTGCACCCCACGGAACTCCTCTGCTTAAAAAGTCCAGAGATAAGTTTAAAAACTGCTCACAAGCTTTTAGACCAATCAGAACCCAGACTGAACCATGTGCTGATTTAAAGGATTAATTGTGGGCAGATTTTTCTCTCTTCTATTTGTAATGTGCTTTTTGTCTTTTTTATGGAATCTGTTGCTTCTTCCAGCATTCTGCTTGACACAACATTTGCTAGAACACCGTGTCAATGCCCGTGGGAATGCCTGTCAAAAACCTGGAGATCTACTCTCCTGCAGAGTTCAGCCCCATCTTCAGGTGGCACGTGAGCTTTGGGGTCAAGCCTGTTGCATTTAAGCTTTCCAGGAATTGGTGGATCTCCAGGACTCTGACTGAGCACGCCTGAAATACCAGGTGAAGTTACCTGATATGACATCCCCTTCAGGGATTCTCCATTGACAGCCAGGATCACATCTCCCTCCTGGATCAGGCCGCTCTCTTCGGCCGCCTGGCCTGGAAACAGTGTCTTTACCCGAACCACAGTGCCGCGGTCATGGGAAGTGTCCAGTTCAGCCATCAGGAAACTGAAGCCAAGGCCATTCAGTCTTTTCCGCAGTGTCACCTCCGTGGTGTTAGCTAGCAGTGGGGTTAGCGCCAAAGACCATCAAGTGATGCAAATACATGCTAAATATAAGACACTATAAGATCAAAGCTAACTTTTACTAAAGCAAATTTTTAGTAATGCTTATTTATGTTTTTATTTATCTTTTAGACTTATTGATTAATGCTAATGTATGAATCTTGTAGAACTTTCCTTCTAACTTCATGCAGACTTAACTACATGCGAACATATTAACTATATTAAAGCTAACTTATTAAGTACATTAAAGCTAACTTATTGACTACATTAATGCTAACCTATTAAGTATTGATTTCATTAATGCTAACTTAATAATTTAATTCACCTTCCGACACAAAGCTGTAATCTTTGGCCCGGACAGCAAAAGGTCTAGTCATGGTGATGGCAGGGCAGCTGTTGTTCCTGAACTGTGTTGCCAGGGCGGCTGCTGTCTGGACAGTCAGTGTATCTCGGGGTTCTGGGCTGAGAGAGAATCGGGGCGTCCCAGAACTGCGGTCCCTCTCCAGGACTAACGTCACCACCTAAAACAACACGGCAAATAAAAACAAGCAGTGAGTGAAAGACCACCCCAGCACTTTTGGAAGTCCACACACAAACAATTACACATTAACCATTTAGTTACAGTGCTACTGGAGTGCGCTTGACTTTTTTTCAGTCCACCTCATTAAAACAAAATGTGGACCACATGACCTAAAATTGTCTTATCAATAATTAATTTTAATGTCTGTTCAGCAGTGTTATAACATCCTATAATTTGTAGCAAGCTGAGGGAACAGATTTTTATATTATTTCACAAATTGTTCCGACTGAAACAGAAAGAGCTGCAGTAACAGGAACTGTTGGTATAATGTGGTTATCTGTTGGTGGCAGATCTGTGTTTGAGGAGCGTAGAGGAACGTGTGGTTGTTTGTGGTAGTGATGGGTGTAATGACTGTGGCTCACCTCCCCGGTCTTGGAGAGGCACTCAGCAGCCAGCTGATTAGTGTAGCCCTGCAGTCTGGTGCCATTCACTTCCAGTAGCTTATCTCCTGTAAAACACACACATACACACACACACACACACACACACACACACACACACACACACACAAACACACATTCTACATTTAAAATATGTGATAACGCTTACACTGCAACACTGATATAGCCATGGCATAAACATGGATGACGTCATATGACAGATTTTGTACGTTTGATAAATCAGAGTAAACCATGACATGAAAAGTACAACAGTGTTTTATATTATGATTTTCTGTAACATGTCACATTTAAGGCTATGACATCAAATGTAATCGCACCTGTCTTCACACAAGAACATAATTGTCATGACCTTTAATGACCATTTTAAGCCGTTTTCTCTAGGATCAATACAATTTTCAGATTCTGACATGTCACATGCAGATAATGTCATTTGCATATCTGATATTGGCCTCAAATATCATCCCTTACTTTTTAATTGCATTTTTGTGGCCTATAGCCCAAATTATAGGGTGAAACAGGGGCAGCAGTACAGAAGCCCACACTTTCTCAGGACCTACCAGACTGCACACGGCCGTCCTGGTCCGCTGCTCCTCCAGGAATCAGGCTCTTCACGTAAATTCCCCCAGATCGCAGATCTGCATTCAGCCCTCCCTGCAACACACACATTCAAACATCGGCAACTTATTAGTATTTGTCCTCCTTATTCTAAATGAGCCACAGTTATGAACACTAATACTAATAATACTATAATACTAATAATTATACTACCATCAGAAAATACAAATTTTCTACTTAGTGTAATCCTTTAAGCTAATATTATTATAATACTACATACTGTACTGCATACTGTATATAAGTACTACTGTAATACTTGTATGTAGTATTTTTTGAGTGATTCCTGCTGGTCACCATATGACACACACTCACAGGATAGACTCTCATTTTGAGCCATTGAATAAATGACATTTAAATGATTTGATCTCCCATTTTTACTACTATGCTATGGGCCCTTTAATTGTTGTGGCCTTGGCTGAAGAATGCTGCAGGGTAACTTTAGCATACTTTTCAGCATACTTTTGCATGGGTTCAAATAGTGTTCACAGACCTTCAAAGCCGATTAACCTCAGGTCAGAGAGATTACACTGACCTGTCTTCTCTGTGGGTTTCCCCCAACAGTGCCAATGTGGGAAGCTTCCAGTTTACAAGGCAACTTGGGAAGCACATCAAAATGACTGCCCATTGTAAATGACTGAATGCAGCAAATAAATGTGGTGTAATATTCACAACAAACTCAAATTGTACTATCAGAAATGAGCATCATATTAAAATAATTGCAATGGAACCTTCTGCCATGGTCTTTCCCCTCTGGAAACCAGCCATAGGTTAATCGTAGGTTAATCTGATTGTTACTACAATGCCAACGGTGGACAGGGAGATTTTGAAAGCCAGAATTTCTTGTTCCCCTGCTTTCTCTGGCACAGTTGATTGGCTCACTTTTACTCCATTCATCATTGGTCAGTCTCTGACCAGAGGGCTGTTTCATGAGGGAGAACATTACTCCAGTCTTTCTGGAGGTTGCTAGATCTGTCACTGAAAGTGATTGGGAGCATGGGTTTTGCCAGTGGGCATGTGTTAGATATATGCCAGATATACTAAAAGAGAAATCCAAGAAATGCTGCAAACACTATATGGACAAATGTTCTCCAGATTTTGGGCTAGGCCACTTACTTTAAGTGAAGGGCAATCTTAATGTTTCAGCATACCAACACATTTTGGACAATGCCATGTTTCTATATTCGTGGACATAGTTTGGGGAAGAACCTTTTCTATTCCTGCTTGACTGTGCCCCAAGTGTTATAAAGACAAGGTTGAAGCTCTGTGGAGAAGAACTTAACTGGCCCACGCAGAGCTCTGACTTCAACCCCATCCAACACCTCTTGGATGAACTAGAACAGAGATTACAAGCCAGACCTTCTCATCCAGCATTAGTGCCTGAGCTCAAAAATGCTCTACAGAATGTATGGGCACAAATTCCTCACAGAAACTGCAAAATCGCATGTAAAGTCTTCCAAGAAGAGTGGAAGTTCTTCTAGCTGTAAAGGGGGACCAAACCCACAGTCTATGTATAATGCAAGTAATTGGTGTAATGGCTGGGTGTCCCAATATGTTTGTCCATATAATGTATACATTTATATGTTACACAGCATGGAAACCCCTTTAAACACTTCAAACGTCTGTATTGAATCTGGAACTAACACCATATTCATGTCCATGTTTGTTAGCTAAGTGCTAACACACTTCTAGAATACTATAGGGGAGCTAACTGAAATGAGCATCAATGCACGTTTGATATTATTGCCCCAGTTTGAAGGCCAAGAACTATTATTATCTGTCCACCACTACTCTAAAGTGAAAGGGGCAGCAGCCTTTTCTGTACATTTGTCAACAAGTTAATTGCAGATTTTTCTGAACAGAAATGCATTGAAATTCAGGAGCAATGATGAAAGTTAATGCAGAAAAATGGTGAGGTATTTTTTCCTTTAATGTGTTGATGGGTTCAAAAAGAGAAGCGCTTACAGCAATGCTGATGCCCAGACTGCCGGAGACCTTTTTCAGCTGCACAGTGAACTCCTCCGGTCTCAAACTGCTCATAGATGCCGACCTGGAGCAGTCATCCTAACACAACAAATGGAAATAGCTGATTAGTTTCACATCACAAATCTAAGGTTTATATTGGTGGTGGATGGAACCAGATCTCTGCCTCTTAAAGCTCCTTCACAGAAAGCTATTACATTGAATGGTTATTAATGCACTGTATACTGCCAAAGACATAATCCTGGAGAGGAGTATCGTGAGACAAAATAGTCCCCAAAGAAAAATGATTTTATATATTACCATCACCAATAGTTCTACATTCATAGAAGCACACATAAGATACATGTACTGTTAGATTGCTCAATGGTAAGCAAAACAGCTGTGTTGGAGATGTCTGGTTCCATGAACCACCAATGTAAAAAAATCAGAGCCTCTAACATGTTCTGTTTCACACAAAACCCACTCCGAATTAGTTTACAAACACTGGATTTTCGGGGAGCGCTCTTTTTACTGTAAAATATGATACAGACGATAGAGACACCCTGGAGAAAAGACAGCAAGTACAGCTGGAGGAAAATGTTAAGATTTGTGCTAGGAGTGATTTAGGATACATCAGGAATTAGTTTATTTGAGAGACAGCTTGAGTTGGAACTTTTTGGAGGAAAAGTCAGAGAGGTGATGTGTGTTTGTTTGGACATGTGCTGAGGAGAGACTGTGTGTGTTGGCAGAAGGATGCTGAGGAGAGACTGAATGTGTTGGCAGAAGGATGCTGAGGAGAGACAGAGTGTGTTGGCAGAAGGATGCTGAGGAGAGACAGAGTGTGTTGGGAGAAGGATGCTGAGGAGAGACTGAGTGTGTTGGCAGAAGGATGCTGAGGAGAGACTGAATGTGTTGGGAGGAGGATGCTGAGGAGAGACACCGACAGGAATTCTGAGGGAGGACATGTAGGCAGGAAATGGAGACGGCTGATCTGCTGTGGGGACGCCTAATCAGGAGAAGCTAAAAGTAGAAGAAGACGCTACAGGATACAGACATGCCTGTAGAGTGCTTGGTGGGTTCATGGAGTACCTGTGCATTAAGGATGCGCACTTCAGGTACATGGAGTCTGCTCCCAGCCTTTGGTGTCATCATCAGCGTCACCAGCTCCTCCAGGCCATCCTCAGCACGGCTGTCTTGCAAAGTGGTCTGAGAGTCGTATCTCTTCTCTGTAAGGTCACTTATGGGCTTCTTCACTGCTATGGAAAATTAAATCAAGGAAAATCAGACCCTCCCTAGATGCTGTTATTATTCCCTTTAATTGCCAGGTGTGTGGGGTTGTACCTCTGGTCTGGGAGACGATAAGCTCCACCTGGTTGGGGATGTTCTGCATGATTTCCGCTGCTTCACTGAATGTCACACCCTCCAGACTGGTCTGATTCAGAGAAATCAACCGGCCACCTGAAGGTCCACAAGACGGTGCTGTTTAAGAAAAACCTTGGCCTGCAATGTGTAATGACTGTGTGCGTTGAACAGCAGCGGAGTGTGCTGACTGCTGTGGAATCCCATTCCCACTAGAGAAATGGCCTATATAGGTCTCGTTAACCTCTCCCTCTCTTTGTTGCCTATTTTGATTTAGAGTATATCAAAAATAATAATGACCTACTTTCTAAAAATGTCACTTGGGATTTTTTATATTTTGTGTCTCTAAATACTTTGTCTACTTTAGTGTGTCAAAATGATGACTTTGTCATATTTGATTAAAAAAATGGACTTATTTTAAAAAATAGCATTTCAAATTAGTGACTTCTCTTCTTTTTGTGTGAAGGCAATATTCTCCAATTTAATTATTATTTTGGGTTGACCAATTATTTACTTCACACTGTCAAATATTTGGGAAACCTTGAGTTGCCTGAGTGAGCTCTGACCTCAACCCCATCCAACACCTGTTACGTAGATTATAATCTAAGCCTTCTTGTACAAAATCAGTGTCTGACCTCATAAATGCTCTACAGAATGAATGGGCGCAAAATCAAACAGAAACTCCCAAAACTTGCAGAAAGCCTTCCAAGAAGATTGAAAGATGTTATAGGTGCAAAGGAGGTATTAACTCCTTATTAAAGACTATGTATTTGAATGCAATGTCAATGAAGTTCCTGTTTGTGTAATGATAAGGCATTCGGACAATGTATATTTTCTCCAGCTGATTAGCAGAGACAGTCATTTTGAGGCCCGGTTGAAAAGCTTACTTAGCATATGCTAGCTTAGCTAATCTTTATAACAGTCCACGAAGGTGACTGCCAGTGGAAAGGCCACTGCTAAATGGGGTTAGACCACAGAGAATATCCTTCAACAAACCTTTGCCTTACTCTATGAGTGACGCAGGTAAAGCATTTAAATGCAGGTGATGTTAGTTAGACGAAATGGGACAGACCTGGTCTGATGCGTCCATCTTTGTCCGCTGGTCCTCCTGGCACAACAGATGCGATGAATATTCCGAGATCCAGTCTGCCAGTGCAGTCTTCTCCAACAATAACAATGCCTGGCATTGGCAGACAGACAGGGTGGGAGCAACATCAGTAATGAAGCTAATTCTGACAGGTTTCACTTAAAAAACAGAGACAACACTAAAAAGTGGAAGTGTTCGCTTCAGCATCCTTACCGAGACCTACTTTGGGATCCTTCTTCAGAGACACACAGACAATCTCCCTCTCGGGTGCTCTGGGACTTGTTGGGGTATCTTCAGATAAGTTTGAAGGACATTATGTAAGATCCACTATTATTCATATTAAAATATTTAAACATCCAAACCACCCATACAGAGGAAAACTATTCTGGGTAATGAGAAGAGAAGGAGGACCACCCTGCTCAGTGTGGGGGGATAGTTCTGAATTGAACTTAGCATCATGACACAGCCAGGGTTTAGACAGTGTGCTTACCTCGGATCGAAAGCAATGAGGGAACGTCTGAGCTTCGCTTCTGGGATCCAGCGGAGCACCTTTGGAAAACTGGACTCGAGGGACTAGGAATGTAAAGATTTAAGTGTTTTAAAAAGGTTCAATTGATTTATTAGGACAAAAACTGATGACACTTAAAACATTGTCGAAGAAAGAAAATATTTAAAATAATTTGCCATATTTTATACGTATAAATTTAGTTGCACTAACAGTTTCTCGAAAGTTTAGCTCCTTGAAGAGGCACATGGGCCATAACGAATAATTTACCCATCTCTACAGCTGTGTGACGTATTTGGGTAAAACCTGCTGGGTATTGTAGTGAAAGAATATTAAGAAAATTATGTAAAATTGTGAGAAATTAATGAGGCTGAGTGATATGAGGCTGCACTACAAAGTACTGCACAACAAATAAGATTGATCTCCGAAAAGCTTCTTTAAGCTTCGCTATGACTGATGTATTTGAACGCATCGGCGGGGCCCTGCTCGTTAGTGACCTGGACCGCTCCAGTAAGTCTCTCTGCTGTTTGATCTTGGTCTCGATGCGGTTGGCGATGTCATCACACAGCTTGCTCATGGAGTCGCGATGGCTGGAATAACTCAGCAGGCCCTCAGAGCAGGAGATGTTGTTCTGGGCCCGGCACGCTGATGCATACTGCACAATGCTCTCCTCTAGAGGAAGAGAGGAAATCAATATGGTGAGATCCAGGAGGCTGGAAGGTGCAAAGAATAATGAACTGATGAAGCAAAGGAAGGTACTGGAAGGTCAGCATTAAAGATCAATATACACAGCTCTGCAGCTCCAGCACATCATCCAAAACTACTGCTCACACAGTGGACAGCTCAACATGCTTGGAGGAGACCATTAAATGCGTCTTTTACATTAGCTAACAGATGGCTGCACTGAAATGATGGGGGAGAGGGAGAAACATCCTACTCATCCAGAGAGAGAGAGAGGACAGTTATGCTGAGTGGTTTGGGAGAAGGAAGACCAGTGTACTCATCCAGAGAGAGAGGACAGTTGCGTGGGATGGAGGGACTTGGGATGGGGAAGTTGGGGAAGAGAGGCCCACCCCTTCTATCTGTCTTCCTTAGTTTTCATTTCTTTTACTTTGGAACTTTCCCCCCACCCCTAGTCCCCCTACCCCAACTCTCCATTGACCTGGAATAAACCACTAAATGTTTGCACAAGGGTGACTAGGGAGGTGTGTATCTAAAACCTGACATTCGTTATTTTTAATAGTTAAAGTGATTTCAATTAAGCCTGAAATTCACACACGAATTCTTGAAACCCTAGATCTGACCTAACCTTTCATCCATCCCTTCACAAGATAAACGCCATGGCCAGCAGGTGTAGTGGTATGAGGTTACAGTTGAGAATATCAGAAAAGATGTACTTGCCTGAAGCCAGGCTGTGGCTGAGTTGGCGCGAGCTCATCTCCTTGTGGAACTTGTGCTGGGCCATGCAAAGGTTGCAGAGGTACTTGGCGATTTTGGACTTCTCCATGAGAAAAGTGTGCTTCTTCTTACCGACGCTGCTCTCAATGACAAATTTACGTCTCTGTGGAGAAAAAATTTGCTTTTATTTTACAATTTGGGAAATCTGGGGGAAAAAGGTGTATTGAAACTGTTTGCTCCTCTATACAGTACTGTGCAAGTGTATTATGGCACTTATGTAAATTGTTAAATGCCATTTTTTTGCCTGATAATTTGCGTCTTTCTGCTGGCAAGGCTTTAGAATAAAAGCAAACAAAGAAGAAAGCTGTTAAAATCTCCAGATTTGTTTGGTTTGTAAAAAGTAGTTGATATTGAGTAAACTGGTAAAGAGAACACAGGTTTGGTTCCAGATCCCTCCTTGGTTCCTCCAGGCCTTGTTTGAATTTGTGAATCTCCATCAGCAGCCGCTGATTGAATTTAATGAAGGACTGATTCAAAGCAGATTTCTGATGGAAATACTAATACTGCACTTTTATTAAGAACATATTGATATACTGTACATAAGATCAGTATTCATGGTATATTGCAATATTGTTTTTTGTATTTATTCCTTTCAATTTAATTTAACTTACTGCTCATCTGAACAGTTTTTAGATATGATTTTACAGGTGCCTACATATTAACTCACTCACTCACTAACTAACTAACTAACTAACTAACTAACTAACTAACTAACTAACTAACTAACTAACTAACTAACTAACTAACTAACCCAATGACATGTGGTTAGCACCATGCAGGCTTCTTAAGCATCAGAGATTCTAATGGTGGACTCACCGCTGCGAAGATGTTAACTGTGTCTCTCCAGTGGAACCTGAGACTCGCAGAGCGGGAGTTGTTTTTAACTTCATACACAATGATGCCTCTGGCACACACCCCCAGCTGCTGCTCTGCAGAGATGGGCTTCTTCTCCTGGGCCACACGGTGAAACAGTACCCCGTACTCTGGGAGGTGCTGGGTGGCCTGCAAAGGTTGCAGAAGATGCTATAAAGACAGACTCCCCAAGACTGAAATTCGAACAAGGTCAGAGTGGATCTTTATTATGTCCAAACCCCAGAACGGTTTGTCACAGTATGGCTCAGCCTGGTGGATTAAAAAAGTGACCTGAGCCCATCTGTATTTTTTTTATTGTATTTTGCAGTGATAAGCTCCTTAGACTTGTCCACCTACCTCTTATCTACACTCATTGTCCATTTCATCAGCACCACTTACGATTACAGGCTGTAGTCCATCTGTTTCTCTGCATCCCCAAAGCACCACTAGACTCTGTTATCGATGATGGTTCTGATCTGATGATGCATTGTTTGTCAGTCATCCCTATGCATTACTTTCTGTTTAATGCATAAAGTGTCCCATTTCTCACATGTTAACACACCACAGCACACAGGATGAACAGCATGAAATTCTTTTCTGCATTTAACCCATTCAAAAAGGAAGCCAGTGGGTAGAGCCTGAGAAGCAGTATGTGGGGACGGTACCTTGCTCAAGGGTACCTCAATGGTGCCACAGGCAGTTCTGGGATTAGAACCCACAACCTTCTGATAACAACTCCCGTATAACCTGGCCACTAACCACCACCAGCATTCCTTCTGGACAGAGGATACTGTAGGCTAGAGGTTCTTGGTAGGTGGGCTGTTCTCTTGCCAGCATTGACACTGACAGCCTTAAAGCATTACACACACACACACACACACACACACCCACACACACACACACCCACACACACACACACTTGTGAGCTGAGAGTGATTCACCACCCAAATACTACCTACTCCTGGGTGGTCGTGTGGGGGTCCTGGCCAATGATAAAGGGGGTTAAAGGGGGCCTAACAGAAGATGCAGAGAAACAGATGGACCAAAGACTGTCCATGTGAACTAATCCATCTGAATGATTAATGTGTCCCAGAGTCTGAATGTTTTTATATCTTGCTACATCTCTTTTCTTGTCTTAGTTGTTATCTCTTCCCTTGTCCTGCTTCTCCGATCATTGGTTTCACTTATTCTTGCTTCCTTGTTGTCTATATTTATACCCTCTTAGTTTCTTACACTTGTGACAATACTCTAATCTCTTATTATAGTTTAATCTTGGCTCATTTATCCAATGTGTTTATGATCTGTTCAGAAATGTAAATGAAATCCTTGCATCCCCTGAAGCCTTCCTTAGAGATGGCGCGTAACAAGCTGAGTGGAGATATGAGGTTGGAGCACTGCATGAAGGGACTCACTTTAATTTATATGATCAGTCATAATCAAATAAGCACTTGTATTCATAGTAGATGGAGCTGAATTAAATGTGCATCACCTTGAGGAACTCCAGTTCACAGTCCTCTGTGACCATGTTAGCGTTGTTAGTGTGTAGCCGCAGCAGCTCCTCCCTCAGACAAGGTAAGGCCATTCTCTCCAATACACTCCTAGATACGTAGTGCTCAGGGCGAAAGTAGTTCTTCCCATACACCTTCAAAAAAGAGGTTTTAAATGTCATTATAAATGGAAAACGAAAATATACTGAAATGGAAATCCATTGCGGGTGTAAATGTCCTGTGAATGCTCTGCCCACAGCTGCACCTCGATTATTTACCCCTTTAATGATTTCACTAATAGTTTTAGCATATTGTTACAGCCACAATACAGGAAAACTGGGTTACTCGTATAGCCCTAAATTGGCTACATTTGATTACATTATTAATTCAGTAAATGTTTATTTTGTGCTGAAATTGAAAAAGTGGCTTCTTATCATCACACCACAGTACACTATGAACAGATTTCATTTTAGTTTTTTTTTACCAAGTGAAGCATTGGGCAACACTTAGGTGGGACACATGCAAGGCTTGGTGCAGGGCGTGGTGAGATGATAAAATAGTCCCCTTGTGACGGCCACCTCGTCTCCTGCACGTCCTTCCCGTGATCCGTCCCCCGAATATTAATGTGTCCCTAAACTTTTGTCAGTCCCGTGTCTGGTTCCCTGTCTCGTGCGTTCCCT
>JBBKCR010027885.1:0-11730 GCA_037577295.1 Ladigesia roloffi | reverse complement strand
TGTAACTAATGACTGTAAGACTGTCCCTGTAACTAATGACAGTAAGACTGTCTCTGTAACTAATGACTGTAAGACTGCCTCTGTAACTAATGACTGTAAGCCGCTCTGGATTTGGGCATCTGCCAAATGCAATATATGTCTTTACTGATATTTCAGTTGGTGTGTAATTGCTTTACTGCTAACATTTTACCACTACACAAAATTGACAGAAATGTGTTTGTCTCCCTGCAATCATTTAGTCTCAGGGGGGTTCCCTTCTGACTACATTTCAGGAAGCCTGATGTCATTTTATTCATGACCTCAAGCTCCTCTAATAATATAGTCAAATATAGTGATTATTACATATAAAATCCGTGAAAAATCATTCGTAGTGGGTTATGTATTATATACTGTGCTTAATGTCCCGCATCTCCTCACAAATCCGTCCTGAATCTGGCTACAGAAAGAATTTTTAATTAAACAATTTTGAAGTTTATTTAAACCAAATTACTTGCTTTTATAATGAACAAACAGTATAGACCGTGCAATTTCATAGTGTACTCATTTCATGAATTTTGTTAATAATCAGAAATAAGCATGTGATACATTCTCGGGTCGCACACCTCCACCTCTGAATGTAAAACTAAGACTTATCGAATAGGGCTGGAGTCTATTTGTTTGCGGCAGGCCTAGCACATTCCTAGCACATTCCTAATACAAAGCAGCTGCTTGAATTTATCGTCCATTACCCCTCTGGTGGACAGAATGCATCAACGCCAGTGTGTGGGTGAGGTCACGTCCAAGATGTGGAGTGCATTCCCAGCAAGAAAGGGAGATGAATTAGGCCTCGTCCTCATGGACATCTGAATCAGGTGTTTTTTTTTGCTTTACATGGCGTTTGGTTGATATTCTGAGGGGCTGAGTATATCCCATGTTTCTTGTCCCATAAATGTGTCATGAATACTCTCCGTACAGTCTCCAGCCTTTCCTGCACCCTCTTCACACACCAGATCCGCATTCTACCACCTCCACCTTCCTCTCAACACACCAAATCCACATTCTACCACCTCCACCTTCCTCTCAACACACCAAATCCACATTCTACCTCCTCTACCTTCCTCTCAACACACCAGATCCACATTCTACCACCTCCACCTTTCTCTCCAAACACCAAATCCACATTCTACCACCTGTACCTTCCTCTCCTAACACCAGATCCACATTCTACCACCTCCACCTTCCTCTCCTAACACCAGATCCACATTCTACCACCTCCACCTTCCTCTCCCAACACCAGATCCTCATTCTACCACCTCCACCTTCCTCTCCAAACACCAAATCCACATTTTATCATCTCCACCTTCTTCTCCAAACACCAGATCCACATTCTACCACATCTACCTTCCTCTCCAAACACCAGATCCACATTCTACCACCTCCACATCCCCAGTCATTTCACCTCACATACAGTCTTCCACCATCTTCTCTGAAACACTAGCTCCTACAGTTAATGCTGGTAATCCAGCAGCAATCCAGTTGGATCCATGTTTCAATGCAGAACTACCCACAAAGAAGACCCACATGTAAAAACGTTGTGCCCCCACAGGTAAATACACAAAACTACACATTGGTCTGCAGGCTTGTGTTAAACAGTGTCAAACAAACGCCAGGATAACGCCTCAATCAATCACGGCTACAAAATGTATGCCATTCAGAGCACATTCATTTATCCAAGTTCCGAAGGTCCCTGTGGACGAGGCCTTAGAGCCGAATTGTGCTTCCCTAGAAAGACTGAGTGGAGAGCGAGATAGCGAGAAAACACACATGAGGCCATGCGATGACCTTCATGGTGGAGCGGGCAAAACCTGACAAACTTCTTTCTGCTTATCAAACAATAGTTTATGTGTTCTCACACCCACACTCACATTCATACAAATGTAAATACAGTCGTGACAACCAAATGTGTAGTCGTGACACACATGCAAACACACAGACACACAATTAGGCAAATGTAAACAGTCATGAGAACTACAGAACACACACCCTTGGAAACACACAAGCAGCTTTAGGACCTGCAGCACCCTGCTGTCTTCATTTCCTTGTTAACGTACTCATGCAGTTTAAACTTGGGCTCATCCGGCGCCTTCATGGACCTGTGCTTCAGCTCTCTGCGAAGAGGAAACAGAACCAAAGTGGAGAAGAAAGTGGGAGAGCGGACATAAACAAGTGGAACTTGTAGTGTTTTATCACTCTTAAGCAAGCAAGCACAAACACTCTCAGAGGAGTTCTCTCAAAGGGTATCTGTTTATATTTCATGCTTTCCTCAGCTATATTCTTTAAAGACACACATTCGTCTAATACCTGAAGTTCTACTCACTTGGCTATGGCAGTGAAAGCCAGCTCCACATTGAGGCCGGATCGAGCGCTCGTCTCCATGAAGGGCACTCCAAACTCCTAAAGGGTGCACACACATAAAGGTATGACAAATAAAATTATTCCCATTGAGCGACCTTCAGAAAAACACATTGTTTTTGTGTTTTGATAATTGGGAACCTACCACAGCACACAGTGAGAACAGCGTGAAATTTTACGCAGTCACCAAGTATGTGAAGACACTACCTTGCTCAAGTTATTAAAACATTTGTATACTATGATTTGTCGACTTGCTTGTCAGTTCTAAATAGCCCCACTTTTAAACCCACTTAACAGAAACTCAAATAATAAATTATAACCTGGGGGTGGGTCATGTTGCCATTCAGAAGTTCAGTGTCCCATCGTGTGCTATATAATAAATCTATTATATCCCAGCCTCCCCCTGTTATTTCAGGTGTGCCCCAGGGCTCTGTCCTTGGGCCCCTCGTTTTCATCATTTATCTCCTTCCCCTTGGTAATATTTTCCATAAATTCAATTCACTGTTATGCAGATGACAACCAGCTGTATCTTACCAGCAAACCCGCATTCAATCTCTCATCTTCCTTGCTATAAATAAACACTGTTACTAACGGCGATACGTTTTTCAGTGACAAGTAATCAAACTAATTACTGTTTCCTCCGTTACAACGGCGTTACCGTTACTGACAATAAAATGCGCCTTACTATAACTGAGAACACCGATGCGGTTTTCATGCAATCTCTCTCAGCCATAAGACCTCTCTTTTTATGGGGTGTGTGTGTTTGTGTGTGTTAGGGGTCGGCGCAGGACACATAACCAGTGATGATGTTTGGTGTGTCTGTACACGTGGTGTAACGGAGAATGCGATGATTGGCTTAGATTTAGTAAATTTCCATGGTTTGCCAATCAGGCAGAATAGGCGGTTCTACATGAGCACCAGGCCCCCTCATGGCCCCCCTGCTTTGAACAGCCAAATATTTAAATGTAATTTTTATAATCTCGAAGAATGATACTCGAAGAATGATACTAACGCCACGTGTGTTCTACACAGACTACATAAAGCGCTACATGTGTGCGCTGACACACACGTGCTGACACACACACGCAACCCCCCACTACGCCGCCCTGTTCGCATATGTGCCCCCCTAAAAACACACTGACACCCCCTCGGCCCCCCTGGTAATTTTAGTGCAGAACTGCCACTGTCCAGGAGTCACAACAATGGCAAGTCCTACAAGTCCAAAGGTATTTTGCAAACTGGAAGTTTAAGTGCTACATTTCCCTCGCTGAGGTTAAAGGCAAAAATGTTTCATCTTCATAATATCAACTGCATCCCTCCCTCTCTTACCCCCACACTGCTACCATCCTTGTTCGGAGTCTTGTCACTTCTTGTTTGTATTACTGTAACTCCATGTTTTTCGGTCTCCCTCACAAAATGCTCCACAAGCTTCAGCTGGCTCAGAATTCAGCTGCCCGCATCATTACCACAACTGCTTCAATCCATCATATATCTCCTATTTTGTAACAGCTCCACAGGCTCCACAGAGGTTGAATTCAAAATTATTCTGTTAACCTTCAAGGCCATTCACAGCCTTGCCCCTCCATATCTATCTGACCTCCTTTATGTTGCCACTCTCTCTTGTACCCCTCAGAACATTCTCCTCCATTCATTTGATTGTCCTTCTGCCCGTCTTACCACTATGGAGATCCAAACTTTCAGCTGGTCTACCCCCCTACTTTGGAACTCACTTCCACACAAGCTCAGAAACATCAAATCACTTTTCCATATTAAATCCACATTCAAATTCCATCTGTTCAAGTGTGCTTTCTCTCTCTGATTCATTTACACTGTCTAAATGATCTAAATTGTATATGCTTTCTAATCTTGTCTTTTATTATTGTTTTACTGTTTGTTGGTTTTGTTTTATTTAGCAAGGTGCCTATAAAAATGTATTATTATTATTATTATTATTATTATTATTATTATTATTATTATTATTATTATTATTATTATTATATAATAATAAAACAAAATCCCCCTTGTGAGCTTCCATGCCAAAGGCTTTCGGGAGATCATGAGTTTGAATCCCATGGTGGCTAATACAAGCCGATCCCACCCTTGGACATGGGAGATTTTTCCTTCCTGATCCTTTGTCCTTCCATTTTTAGTACCCTGATACAAGCAATAATGCTCTGAAAAGTTTTCTCTCTGTTGCTTTGAAAAGGAAAAGCAGTGACACTGAACAATGTGAGGTTTCACAATAAATGAACAAATATGACAATGTGCATTGTGGACATGTGTCTATGCACTGAGAAGGATCAGTTTTATAATAATTGTAATTTCTGATTGAACTTTTAACACCAAAGTTATCAATGTGTGTGTAATGTAGGTATTATGAAATAAACCTGTTCATTTCAAATTGATTGTGACCCATGCCCATGTCCTTCTGCACAATAATCCTCCTAACCTGAATTAGACTAAAAGAGCATCTCCACATCTTCCATGCAAGGTGGAGGTCATAATCTCTGAGAATAAATGAAAGCCAGTTTGGTCACATGTTGCAATTTTCACATTAAACTGGTAGAAATATATTGGTTTAAACAGTAAATTCAAATATTTTATCAGTTGTTAATGTAAAGTTCTATGTTTTATTTCATCCTCTATTTTTTCAGCATTACTTGATTTTTGTAAGGCACTGAGATTAAAGCTCTGATGTATGTCACTACTTGCAATCCCCAATACCGACTCAAACAGTAATACATGGAATTCGGCAGAATTTCACTGAACTGAATTCTACCTCCTTACACTCCTATTTAAATTCCACATTTCCTTTAGTTGTTGAATTCTAAATCCATGTTTTGTTTGAATCAGTGTGGTTGAATTCATTCCTGAATGGACCCAAACCCTGATTAATGCTAGTCTACAAGGTTGAAACATGAATGCAGTTTTCTTGTGGGAGCTCACCTTAGCCAGCCTCTCGCCCTCTTCTCTCCTCACTGACCTGTCATGTGAAGCATCAGCCTATAGAGATGAAAATGGCACACATTTGATGCTATAATTGAGACTTTATGTTTGAAGTATCCAGAAAGTTCTGACAGTATGCCAGTTCAATGATAGAAACAAAAAGGAGGGGTTTAGGGGCATCTCAGAAGCTAAAAGAAGGGTTAAGATGAATCGAGAAGCTTAAGGGAGGATTTGGAGGTATCTATGAAGATAAAGAAATGGTTTTCAACAGAGGTATCCAATCTAATCCGCAAAGTACCGGTGTGGCTGCGGGTTACATCCTAGACAAGATGAGCTTACCTGATTTTGGTTTCCTGCAGCCATACTAACGCTTTGGGGATAAGATTGGAAGCCTCTGATTTGGAGTTATACTAGGGACTAAGCTGTTGAAATGTTTTGAGAATTGGAATATCCCTCCTTAAAGCAGAGCTGGACCAGGATTTTTCTGAAACATGTTTTGTGGTGGCACAGCGAGTAGGACTGAGCCGCACACCTCCAGGGTTGGGGGCCTTTTTTTGTTGGCATGTTCTACTCAAGGCGGAGTGGGTTTCCCTCAGGGTCTCTGGTTTCCTTCCATAGTCCAAAGACATACTTCATGTGAATTGGGGATTCAAAATTGACCATATGTGTGTGTGTGTGTGCCCTGTGGTGGGTCCATAAACCCAGGGTGAGTCCAGAAACCCCTGGTAGGCTCTGGGTACACAAAACCCTAGAAAGGGTTAAGCGGTTCCACTGAATGAATGAAGGATTTAATTAATTAGTGCCTTATCTTAAACAGACCCACACATCAACAGGTGATGCAAATCCAGTGGGTTTTAAACCTTATGTTGCAGCCATTTCGTCCTGTGAGAAATATTTTGATTATATTATATACAAATTGTGATCTTCCCACAGTGGATTGATCCTTTTTTTGGACAGGAGAATGTTCTTATTTCTTTACTTATCGTATGCACTTCTTTTGTTCCTCTTTTTTGTGTAGCGATATTTCTAGCTATGATCTCAAGGCACACAGCCAAAAACTGTTGTAACTCCAGCTGCTTTTCTTCTGTTAGTGTTTGCAGTCGAGGGTGTGTGTATGTGTGTGTGCATGTTTTGATTTCGCATTTGTTCAGGGAGTCAAACTTTCTAAAAATGACTATAAGACTTTATGAAAAGGGAGGCGCACACTGTCAGAATCCCAATGAGGGAACAGTGTTTACACTGTGATGGTGCCTGTGTCTGGCTGGGCTGTCACTTCCCTGTGGTTTGCTTGTTCGTTGATGTTTATTCTGTATGTTGCCCTGACGGTTTTAATTCTTTGACATGATGTTTCTCTTGCTATGGTGAATGATGGATTCTTGCTCCTCCATATTAGAGCCTCAATGGCAACTTTTCAACGTTGGAATCATAATTATAACGTCTTTCTACCTTCGCTGGATCGTTTGGCCCATCTTCCACCCTACCCCCTAGAGACTCTGAGGGTTAGGTGTCTTGTCCAAGGGCACAATGGTAGAATGTGGGGGGAACACTTGCCTGGTAGGGAAAACACAGGCAAGACTACCACTCACAAGGCTAGTAATATGGGTTGGTGGTTTTAATCCCCATGTCGAGGACTCCTCCTGCAGTGCCCCCTCTGATTTCATGAGCATTACTTAGATTTTTAACTTCACAGCACACGTTTTAAGTCCCACTCAGAAGAAGACAACTGCTGGACCTTGTTTTTTCTTATGGCATAAATATTGCATGATGACTAAGGAGGTGAATTTCAGTAAAAAAAAAATCTATAGGCCCCTTTCAAAACTGTTTGGAAAACATTGTGTAGTAGCAAGTGGGTTCCATCTTGAGACAAATAAGCTGTTGGACCTTTTTCAATCAGGGTTTCGAATGAATCATTACCCCAAGACTGCCCCTCTACACGTTTCAAATGTCTCACTAATGGCTGCAAACACTGGCAAGCACAGTAGTAATGCTAGTTCGACCTTCGGCGTAGTTCACTACAAGATTCTTTTTGATAGGTTAACACATTCAGTAGGTATCACCGGCTCAGCTTTAGCCTGGTTTTTATTTAACCTAGCTGAGGAATGTGCTTAGAAAATCAAGCATCTGATTTTTACCCCTCCAGACCTGTACATTGTTTTGAGCCAAAAGATAGTCATTCTCTCAGGTCTCTCGGTGTAGATTAGGTGTTGATTTTGATCAGTTCCTGTATTTTCGAGAGCTCCCATAGCAGGTCTGTTTTTAAATTTAAGTCTAAGTTAAGATCTGTTGACTGTAAGGCTGAGATAGATAGGCTTATTTATAAATAGGAAGGCATTTATCTCATCACATATTGGTTTGTGTAAATTTCTTTTATGGTCTAAATAACTTCAAACTATCCAAAACACTCCGACTAGGTCCATTATTGGACTCACACCTCTGGATTGGCTCCCAGTGGAATTTAGGATCTGATATATATATATTTGTATCCTATATTCTAATCTAGGGTGGTACAGTGGTGGAGGGGTTAGCACTGTTGCCTCACAGCAAGAAAGTCCTGGGTTCGAATCCCGGGTCGGGCGCAGGGTCTTTCTGTGTGGAGTTTGCATGTCCTCCCAAAAACAAGTGTGATTAGGGATAGGTTAATTGAGCACACTAAATTGCCCCTACGTGTGGCTGTAAGTGTGTTGCGACTGTCCAGGGTGTACCCTGCAGGATGAAGAACCATAGGGATTGTGTGCCTCCAGAATGTGGAACAGTTTTCCACCAGCACTGGTCCAACAGTTTAAGGCCCAACTTTAGATTTACCTATCAGTCTTTGGGTAGCTTTATTTACGTATCTTTGTTTCATTTTATATTACACATTTTGCAATTGTATTGTTCAGCACTATTCACTATTCAACACTATTCTGCAACACTTATTTATATTTATATTTTTTCATTCTTATTCTTCAGAATTCTGATGCTGCTTTTGGGCTGTTACATCTGTTACTTATCGCTTCCCTTGTGTCATAATACATCTCCTATCAACTTCAATCATTGCTGCTGATCTGCCATATGAAATGTTCCCTCCCTGGTGTAGTCAGGCAATCTGAGATGGTGTAACTAACCTAACATTGCTGATCTAACCTTACAGGTCTTATAAAAGGGGGTGAAAAGCAATGTTGCATGAGGATTGCATAAAAGTATACATTTACCTTATTGCCCAGCAGCATCAGGACCACATCCTGCTGAGCATACTCATGAATCTCTGAAAGCCAGGCCTGGAGGGGGAGAGAGAGAGAGAGAGAGAGAGAGAGAGAGAGTGAGAGAGAGAGAGAGAAGGAGAGAGAGAGAACAATAAAGCACAGGTTATAAATAACTGCAGCAATGAAAACAAATGTGCATCTATGTAAGAGTCAGGGGGAAAAAACAATAAAGTTTTACAGTAAAAAAAAAACACGGATGTGCAAAAACCCCCCAAATTGCTTCACCAGCTCTCTAACAATGCCATCAGGGGCCGTAGCCCAGAGAAGCACAATGGGCATTTCAGCGGCCTATCAATCTACCGTTAACTGAATTGACACACTGTTCCCCAAAATAACATTCCTCACCTCAGCGATCTCAGCATAGTGTTAAAATAACGAACTGAAAATACAGGGAAAGAATGCATTGCTGTCTTCTGAGCAGCTTGAGATCAATTTCTCATGCCTTTTATGTATTTTAGACTAATGCCCAGGTCAGGCCTTGTGTGTTGACAGTAGCTAATGGCATTATGGGCTTGTGAGTTTGACTCTGAGTTACAGTCTCTGATACAGATCAAAAATGAGGGTAAAATGGGGCGAAAATGGCAGGGAAAATCATCAAAGACCCCTCACACCCCTCGCCATCTCCCTCATAGACAGTTGAACTGTCACTGCGTCCTACCTCAGGACTGCATTTGCAATTTACACACTCATATCTATACTGTAATTCTGTATTTTTCTGTAAATACGATTAAGAATCTTTATATTGGGCTTGAGAGTCACCATCGTCCAGAACCAAATTCCCTGTATATGTTCACATATACTTGGCCAATAAACACTATTCTGGTTCTGATTCTGATATATATTATGGCTAAATGCCGCAAAGGCAAATCAATAGATACATCTCAAAATGAAAAGTGTACGTATCTCCTTATAGGCTTTGGACAGCTCAGTTCTATTGTTAGTGACAATTGATTTAAGATCTGAAGGACTCTGAATATCAGAGGACCATGTGTCTTCACTGAAAATGTCATCACCGAATTACCATTCATCCATGCAGCTCCATCATCTATCTTCCAGACTGCCTGTCACACTCAAGCCGTAGGGTGGCGTCCAACAGAACTCCCGACACATCAAAGTGAGAGATGCGCCAACTCAGGGAGCACTCCTGTCATCCTCTGATGCTCACAGGCAGCACTCAGGAATTCCAAATGCTTCTAGACAAACTTCTGCGCTACCTGATACTGCACTAAATGAAACAGACTGCTTGAGTAAGGCAAGCAGGGGCTTCTGTGATCTGTTCACACACAAAATCCAATCTGTGAATAATTTATGACATTTCTACATCCTGAGCCTGCATTTTTTAAACGCTGCCACAGCATCCATGGACCACATCAAAGTCAGGCTAAATCAATCGACAATATTCCATTCTCTCCTTCCTCTTCTGTACTTTTTAATCTAATACTTCATGACTCCATTATCATTTTATTTTTGCTGGAGAATGTATTTGTCCCCATTTACCCATTGCTCAGGGTGATCACTCACTGACAGGGCCCATTATTAGTCATTAGAGGGTCTGCAACAAAAAAAAACCTAGCAGAGAATGAGTTTTCGATAAGGCTGCTGTGCAACGTGGGCCGCTGTTCGCATGTTCGTCAATGCCACTCACTGTCTCTGGGTAAAACAGGCCCTGCTCCTCTTGCATTTCCATCTCATTGTGCTGTGATTGGCACTGTAAAAGCTTTTTCAGCAGACAACATTATAGCGCTGTTCCTACGCGGTGCATCGCTGGCGCTATTAAGTCAATTACAGCCACGAGTGCAGCTGGGCTTCATTAAAGTAGGACAACAACGGAGCACTTTAAATTTCATAGTCTCGGTTCTTTGTGAGGCTCCACGTGTCCATAATCACCTGTTTATGAAGGCCCATTTGGGGGTGATAAGCCTCGGATGGCACGAAAATAAGGGTTTATTTTGTGTGTTTTGGTCATTTTCAAACCAAAATGAGTTCGGCTGCTCTCTCAGTAGAAGCACAGCTTCTTGCACAGCTACCCTGTAATGGATATGCAGCTCCCTAGTGATCAAGGATCAAACTGCTGATTCAAAGTCAAAGATGAAGGGACCTCCCCAAATCAGGCTTTTGCTCCAAGACACTTTGTAAATACCGACTCTGATACGCTGTTCCTGTGCTGGTGGGCTAACGAGGACCTGGGGAAATTGGCCGAGGCTTTCAGAAGCGAGCACGGGGAGGCGCATCCAGTCTCTTAATTAATACAGAACAGGGGAATGACAGGATGGAGAAGAAAGAGCTTAACACCGAGATTCTCCTCAGAGAGAAACTATAACAGTCAGAACGTTTGAGATAACTGAAAACAAGTAATCTTTTCTTGAGGTCATGTGGAGAGAGAGAGAGCGTGGGAAATATATGATTAATTACTGGCAAATGAGATCAAGGTTGGTGTTTTTTTTTTTATAATAACCAGAGCTAAAACTGTTTAATAGTAGAGAGAGCAAGCAGATACTATTTCACACTCAACCAAAAGAACCTTTTCTAATAGTACAAAGGAAGCAATTTGCATATAAAGGGGGAGTTCACACTGATTTTCTGATTGCGGAACAAAGCGAGGGCCCCCACACAGGTTCCCTTTTTTTTGCTGTTGTGTTCACACTGCCGTTAGCATTTGAAGGAGGTAAGCTTCAGATGGCATGTAAATTAGGGTTTATGTTTTGGTTCTATTCAACACAAAATGAGTTTGTGTGAAGTCGTCTGTGAATGACGCTTGTCGCAAATGCTTTCCCATCTGGTAGGAACCCACAGAAAATCGACTGAAGCATGAATTGGTGGAAAATTGAATGCTGGCTATGTGTCAGAACAAACAAATGGCAGTTTGCTGCATATGGGGCTGCACAGCAGCAGACTGGTCAGAGTGCCAATGCTGAATCCCCGTTTAACGTGGTAGCAGCCTAGTGGGTTCATCGCTTGCCTTTTAATCAGATAACTACAAAGTTGCAGGTTCAAACATATCCACTTTCTACTATTGTGTTCTTAAGCAGGACACTTAAAACATAGTGTGTCCAGAGGGATTGTCCCTATATGTCATGACTGTAAGACTGTCTCTGTAACTAATGACTGTAAGACTGTCTCTGTAACTAATGACTGTAAGACTGTCTCTGTA
>JBBKCR010027875.1:0-11730 GCA_037577295.1 Ladigesia roloffi | reverse complement strand
AGAGAGAGAGGGAGAGAAAGAAAGAGAGAGAGAGAGAAAAAGAGAGAGAGGGAGAGAAAGAAAGAGAGAGAGAGAGAAAAAGAAAGAAAGAGAGAGACAGAGAGAGAGAGACACAGAGAGAGAGAAAGAGAGAGAGATAGAGGGAGAGAAAGAAAAAGAGACAGAGAGAGAGAGAGAGAGAGAGAGAGAGAGAGAGAGAGAGAGATAGAGAGATACTGAAGAGGTCACGCACCCAAACCCCAAACATGTCTCGGGTCAATCAAATATTAGCCACAAAGAAGCAAAAAGTAAATTTTGTTGTGTCAGTCTTTAACCTTTCGAAGCTCCGAAGCCTGTCCTGCTGTCGAGGCCAGACACATTAATTGGATTGGGTTTTTTCACCAGTGTGACAGAACGTCATCTCCATTGTGACTGGAGTGTAATCTCAGCAGCCCCTCGTGTGAATGCTGATATACTGGCAGGGACAGAATGCAAAATACCGTGGTTAATTAAGCGGTGTCTTTTTTAATGAACACCAGCGTTTCTGCGTTATGTAACATTCTCAACAAATCACAATCAGACAAAACCGGAATCCACTAATGGGGCTGACCTTCAATATATTTACTTTTAGTTGTTTCTACTCTCATATATAATAAACAATTTATTTAACTTTAGATTAATATTAAATATATCTCAAATAATATCTTTTTTTTATTTGGCTGACATAGCTAGGGCTGAATAATAACAGGTTGAATTAACTGCATGATTTTGTGAAGTTAAAAAATGTCACAATACATGTTATACAAAATTAACACAAATGCTTTTCTTAGAACCAAACTAATAATTCTTCGTGGAAACCCTCGCACATACGCGGAAACTGCAGGTATCCTTTATTTTAGCTTTTCCTCATCCGCCACAGCCTCGTTTTCCTGGTTGATTATGCATGTGGCAGGGCTCATTCCATTTACGTTCAGGTGCATCCGACTGCCTCGCTAATAACCGCACCCAAACAAACAAGGTCGAGGGGGAATGGCAGGCGAGGCCCAGACGTCACAGCTATTTTTGAGGAAATTTATCATTTTTCAAGCATGTTCTCATGTTTTTCTTTTTGTTCTTCTTAAAGCCCTGTATTTTTATTGCAGTAAATTAAATTTATAATCGTATTTACCCTGTTTATACCAAAGAAAACGGGGGTGGATGAATTACAGTACAATCTACATAGGGGTAATGTCAGAATTTTACAATGTAGCACTGAGAGACGGTGTAAACTTTACAGTACAAATACGGGTGATGCATTAAGCTGAGTTTTAAATAAAATGTTTTGGAAACCTATTTGGGGGCATATTTAGGGTTTACAATATAAAAATAGGCATTATATTTATATTTATATATACTTTGAACAAGAAGATGAAGTAAAGAGTTAATTGCGTTAAAAATATTAACAGATTTTTATCTGTAATTAATTAATCGAATTAACTCGTTAAATTCCAAGCCCTAATATATATATATATATAATATTATATTTACATCCACCTGTCATTTTGTACAGCATTTCTCACCAGTACAAATACATCTGGAGTCATGCTTTACAGCAATTGAAGAAAAAAAGGGCTTTTTCCCAGTGATGTGTTATGTCTGTCGCCAGATGACTCCTCATAATTTATTCATAAACATGAGAAGCCCAGGACAAAAGAATAAGACAAAGTGGCGTTATATTGGATTATGATGATGTGCTCATCCTTTCTGCCACAGCGAACATTGTGAAATTGTGCAAGCATGTAATGTTGGTGTTTACTACCTCCTTTAGTATGCAACATGAGGAAACTGTGGGGTTGTGAGCCCTGGGCAGTAATCTACAGATCTGCAACACCCCAACTCCCTAATGCATGTCATACAGCTATAACAAGTGCAGAGCCGTCATGGCGGTGATAGTTCATCAATACATGCAGCAGCTCAGCCGTGGATTACTACAACTTTACCTGGAGGGCAGTTTTCTCTGAAGGTTTACACGGAACATTCAGCTAATCGTACAATATATCAGAAAAGTCGACCATAGTATATGTGTACTGTGTGTGTGTGCAATTGCAATCTGTTGTGGCATAATTCATCAGGCCCATTAATGGACCACCGTAGGACCACCTGGTGGTGGGCCATGTTTGGCACAGCAGACTTGATTGTTGCATGAATCCCAGGCACAGAGGTGTTGCTGGGATTTTTACGCACATTAGCGTATAATTATTGTTTTCAGTGTTAGATAGCAATTCTTATTAGCAAACATGTATGTGGTGCTAACGGCCAAAACATTCAGATGAGGAAGGCAAATGTCCCTGTTGTAGAAAAATGAATTCTCCGAGCAATTTTCACACATCTCCCATTGCCTGCTTCCCCACTGCACCTCTCTGGTTTCTGGCTCCATCTCTAGGTGACTCATAATTGCCTTAGCCAGCCTAAATGGGTTGTCAAGATGGCGGCGGAGTCTGTTTCTCTCCTTCAGGACTAATCGAGGAGAGTTGCCCAAGCAGGGCATGGCGCCATGGCAGACATAAATGCTTCCAAAGCGTCCCCTCCGCCATCCAATTGCGGAGTCAAGACTATGGCGCTAACATTGCACTATAATAATTACACAATTAGAGCCAAGAGCCGGGACACAGTCTAAACCCACTGTAAGGTTCCAGTGGCAGAGACACACTGCATGCCTGTGAAATCCTCCAGCAATATAATATTCCTGGATAATGAGGAATGGTCATGTGGCAAGAGACGGAGATCAGAATCAATCAGAATCAGAAAACTTTATTTATCCTGAAGAAAATTGTTTGTGGTGACATTACACGAGACACCAGAAAAATGTAGATTAAGAATAAGATAACGTACTATACTAGGATAAATAAATAAAGTCTAATACAAGTCTAAATAAAATCTAATAAAAATAAACCCAGAAAAAATACATATAATCTGAACACAAATAAAGATTTGCTGAAGGGAGAGAAAAAAAAATGTAAAGAGAGATAGTGCACGTTACACTAGTAACGCTATATAGAGGACAGTATTGGTATTGCATGAGGATGTCAGGCTGGCTCATATGGACAAATGACAGGCTTCACAAATGCACACCAAGGTGGGAATCAGTGCTTCTAAAGCAGCCCTACAGCCATTTGTCTGCAAAACTAAGACTAGAGTCCAAACACGGCACTGGAAATTCACATGCACGCTTACAGAGATAAACAATTGGGGGAATAGACGAGACTAAAGGTCCATTTTTTTCCCAGCCGCCATATCTCTTGTTTTGTAAGTTTGCACCACCAGTGGTCCATCTGAGTTGGTGGTTGTGTATCCACATGTTTGACATCTGCAAAAACAAACGAAGCCCACCGCTTTGTAGACAAAGCAAAGGAAAACCTACACGCATGTCATAAGCCACGCCCCCCAGCCATATTCGGGGCACACTGAGAGCCAGTCTGGTGCCAGGTCTGGGTTACACTTGGCTGATGCAAGCGAGCTGCCACCTGACACTTCTGACAGGCTGTGCTGCTTGTTCCCAAACTTGGCGTGCATCAGAGCAGCAGAATTCAACAGGATTTAATGAGTCGAAATCTGCAAGCGTTCCCGAGCAATGCCACTGTGCTGAGAGGGCAGAGGGTTCAGGGATGGTAATCAACGCATATATGTAAGTGATACAGAACTGTCAACACGTAGTCACACTCCGAAACACACTGTACTTAAAATGTACTGAAATCTACCTTAATTTACTCCTGAAAATATGCCTAACACCTTAATTTGAATTACGTGGCCAATAATTTGTAAACCGTACCCTTAATTTTACCTTAAAAGTGGATTTTTAAATATAAGGCCTTTTTTTCAGGAAAAAAATAAGAGAGGAAAAAGTGAGGAAGTATGTGGCGTGAGGTTTAGATTGGGACCCACCAGCTGTAAAATGCCAGGCCTCACAAATCTAACTGTGCACACGAGGCACTCATTTTAAAAAACAATTACAAACACAGTTTCTTTCATTGCTGAAAAGCAGGCTTAGCATTCAATAGGCCGTAACAAATTGGCAGAGAATTCAGATTTTTTGTTTTTTAAACCAATTTTAATTTCCAATGCTTGTTGATTAAGTAAAAAACTAAAAAAAAAAAAAAACTACATATACATGCTACAATGGGTGGATAGAATTAATGTGTGTGTGTGTGTGTGTGTATGGGAGTATGGGGGATGGGGGGTATTGTTACAGCACTGTGTTCGTCCTCGCCCATTCGCTCTGCATGGCTGGGTGAGTATTTTAGTTAGATGGCCTCAGAGCTGCAATAATTAGATCTCTCCCAGTCAGCATCACACTTAGAGTGTGTGATCGTGTAAGTGTGTAAGTGTGTGTGTGTGTAAGTGTGCAAGCATCACCGCAGGGTTAGTCCACTGCTGAGGCCATGGGTAGATTAGAGGATAACATATGTCTTACCCAGCATCTACCAACAGCAAGTGGCAGAAAGGTTGGGAGGCACAGCAGGCGTTCACACTCTGGTTGACATCTGATCACCAGTGGCATCAGTGGCGCAAAACAAGTTTCTCCGTTTCACATTGAATTAGCTTTAGAACGTCGCTGGTTTGCTGCAGCATTCAAAGCTAGCGGGGGACTGTAAGTTCTCAGGCTCCTTATGCATTCCTGCCACATGCCGGTTCTTCTCCATCATCTTTATTTTATGAGGTGTCTGTAGACAGAGCCTTTCCTGTCTGATGCATCGATTTTGCAATGGCGAGGAGCCACAGGAGCTTTCGCTGGCGTCGTCTTCCCGACTTTCTCCCGCGGCACGGACCTGACAGGTCGGATCACTGGCGCTAAAGCTCCCGGCTCAAATAATCCGCCACACAAGCCTTTGCTTGGCTGCCAAGTTGTCAGCTCACATAGAGGAGCTTCCATGTGCAACACACACTCACAGGCAAGGAGGTTGGCTAATCCATAACTGTCTCAACGCGCCATCGTCATGGCCAGGTGAAACGAAGCGTGAAGGCATGTCTGCATGTCCGTATTTGCGTGTTTGTCGTGTGGTGTCCAGCACAGAGTTATGTTTTTAGGATTTTGGAAGAGACAGGAGCACCAACATCAATGTAGATGACCCCTGTAGGCCTGGCAGAGATGACAGATGTAAGAACGTGGAGCTTTTTGAAGTTCAACTTGCAACAAGAGTCAATCAGAGGCAGATTTACATTTACGGCATTTAGCAGACGCCTTTATCCAAAGCAACTTCCATTCCTACCTACAGGGGGCGCTCTCCCTGGAGCAACTTGGGGGTAAGTGTCTAGCTCAGGAACCCAGTGGTGGTGGTAGGATTCGAACCCAGGACCTCATGGCCCAAAGGCAAGTGTCCTAACTACTGAGCTACCTCCACCAGTGAGAAGTTTTTTTGCTTATATTCAGTCCTGCTTCCCATCCAAACTGGGAGTGGGTTTGGGCCATGCTGCCACGTCTCCATCACAGCAGCAGGGTCAGTGAGGATCAGAATGACAGATAATTACACCTAAGATTATTGGCTATTCATTTTGTAGAGGGGGTGGGTATTAAAAATACATTCAGGGCTGCAACCGCGACCGCGTTTTTGATTAGACTGCTGCATTCTCACGGATAAAACCTCCTGTTCTCTTTCTCTTACTCAAATACACACACACACACACACACACACAAATGCACACACACACACACACACACAAAAATACACACACACACACACACACACACAAATACACACACACACACACACACACACAAATACAAACGCCACATACACAGAGAATGTGTCCTCTCCAGCAAGACTCATCCCTCTTACTTTGGCACCACAGTTTGGGCCTTGTGTCTGGTGTTTACTGCCCCAAGGCGCTGCAGTCCCGTTTTGGGATATGTAGCAGCGTTTAATTCCCCACAGTCTGTATTGTATTCTTCATCTTCTTAGGGCATCAGGAAAGAGGCAGTGCAAGCTCTCTCTCTTTCAATGTGTGTGTGTGTGTGTGTGTGTGTGTCCATTCACAGCTCTATTGTATATTCCGAACACATTCTTCCAGAACACAGGTTTTTATGACTTTTATGAGACCCTTGCTGAATATGGAATGGCATGAGAGTCATGTTAATCTGTGCTTAAATCTCATTAAAGGCAGGGAAGCATGCAAACTCTGCTTAGTTCAGCATAATCCTTTCAGAGTGCATGAAATCTACCATGTTGCTGCTATAGAGACTGGCCTGTAATCATGAATCCTGTGTTCAGAGCAAATCCCTCATACAATCCAAAAATCCCGTATTATTTATCCTGTCAACAATTTATGCATTTCATTTCTATTATTAGTACCTTGTTTTCATTCCATTGCTGCCATTTTGCTTTAGACCTGATTTCGAAAGAAGTTAGAGGAAAAGGTAGTTTGCTGGCTAATCGGCTAATAAACCATATTTTTCTTCCCAATCTGTTTATGGCCTGTGCCCCCCTATTATCTAGGTCTCCTTATCATACTGGGGATACTGGCAAGCATGTGATACCCCCGAGGAAGCTGACACTGCAGTTCAGTGTGTTCAGAAGAATTCTGACTCCCAGTGCAGACACATACTTTTATTTTGAAGGAGTAGGGGGAATACTATGCTAACACTTAGACATTGAGAGACTAATTAAGTTCTCTTGGATGTCTGGCATCACTGAAGGTTGAGATTGCAATCTGCTGATGATGGGGACACCATTCAGACCCAAAGGCTCATGATTACAGCCCCGATGGATGTACTTTCGGCGAGGAAGGAATGCGATGTCTGTGTGAAGACGAAGCACAGCCGGCGGTGGAGCTGCCAGGTGAAAATGAAGTCGGAAGAGCTCATTAGCTGTATATTGGTGAGTCCAAAACTGGGTCGATGGATCAATGACATGAAAGTCCAGAGAAACACGAACAGTACACAGAAAGCCAAGTAGCCAGATAAACGAGTCCGTGAGAGACCGCAGCCAAAACCTCAGCCAGAACCAGACGTTCGTTTTCACTAGAGATCGACCGATATATCAGTTTGCCGATATTTAAGCATTTTACCATAAACCGGTTTTGTAATATCTGGTTTACCGATAAACACCGCCATCTGGTGGGGGTTTTGAGAATTACGCGCATATTCACCATTTCAGTACAGCGTCTGAGGGGAAACTGTGTGCAAAAGTAAAGTATACTTACTTGCTTTCCTATATTTAGTAAACTTTATTTAACATAATAGCTATTAATGCACACATTAGATGTGTTATGACTGATATGTAGTTTATGCACCATTGAAGACTTTAGTAACAGTGTCCTTTTCTTTATAAGTATTTTTTTTTTTGCACTTTCAGACCCCTACTTTTGATTTGTATGCAAGTAGGGAGTAATTATTATACATAAAGTATACAGTCTTTTCAGTTGAGTGGTGTTGTAATAATTGTGTCAAAAACAGAAGTATAATAGTAAAAAAATATCAGTTCTGAATATCGGTTATCAGGCACATAAACATGCAAACATTTGGTACTGGTATCAGTAATAAAAAATCAATATCAGTCCATCACTAGTTTTCACACCTTTAAGTCGAAACCAAAGTTCTTTATTTTGATCCATTGTTTACATTTGGTTTATTTTAGGTTCATGTTTGAGAGCACAAAAGAACTGTGCACATGTATGTTCTGACCTCGTCTCCTCGAGGAAAACATGCATCAAGACTCTTCTCAGTCTCGCCCCCTAGTGGTGGAATGAACTCCCTCTCACCATCAGATCGGCAGAGTCTCTTGCTGTTTTCAAATGTCGGCTAAAGACCCACCTTCAAGGAGCACCTTGCGACTAACAGTCTCTTATTTTTTAGTATTTCGCTTGCTCACAAAACAAAAACAACTTTAACTTTGTTTTACCTTTATTTAAAGGTGCAAAGATTGGTGTAGTGAGGTATCAGTGACGGTGTTGATCAGGTGTACTGAGCTACAGTACCAGAGGCGATTGGTGGATGTTGACTTAAATCTTGCTGTACAGATCCTTTATACTGTTGTACCTTTATACTTTAAAAATAAAAGTTTATTCACATGGTAAACCTTTGGCCAAATAAGTGTCTTTTGATCCATACATGGCCCAGGTTTTATTGGACGCCTGCTATTTTGGTCTGGACCGAACAAGGATAATGTGAAAGCCTCCTCAGGGAAAGTAATCAGTACTGCTAAAGTAAACTTTCTATTTGCTCTCACACTGCGGTACTCCGTACTGAAGAGAATTATCAATACATTAGCAGTCCTAACATAGAGGATTTTCAGCTTTCACCTTCTGCATCTCTTAAATATACATTTGTTCCCCTCTCTCTCTCTCTCTCTCTTTCTCTCTCTGTCTAGTGAGGGAGTGTGCACTGAGATTTAATTATTTAGAGGCTTGGAGGGGAAATTTATTTTTAAGCTGTGTGCATGCATCTATGCGATGTTCTACCACTGAAAACCCATTAGCTTGAGACAACAGGAGCATGATCCAGAGAAAAACAATGGCATCGAATTGCAGGAGAAGGCCGGACATTGAAGCATTTGCTTTCATATAAACTTTGGCAGTGGAGTGCGGTAAACTTTCTCTCCCCTGCCTCTCTGACTGATCCCAGAACAGCACCAGATGCTTTCTCCATCTGCTCCCAATGCTGAACAGCTGGCCCTCCATCTGATCCAAGGACTGCCGGGGCTCCAGCTCGCATGGCCTCTGAGATTACTGTACGCCGGCCGGCCGCTGGTTGCCAACCGACCGCTAAACCAGCCAGATGTTCTCTCATATGAGATGGTCACTTCACAGCAGAAATATTAGACCCTATACACATCCACACACGAGAGCAGGCCCCAGTGTGGTGGCCTCCTAAGCACCTCGGATCTATCAGTGCTTTAGATGCAATAGCACCATATGGATGTTTGCATCACGTGATTCACAGATTCGTTCCAAAGATCCCATTAGCATATAGATCACTTTGTGCTATAGATCAGTGGTCCTCCAACCCCCCGGTACCGGTCCGGGGGCTGCACAGAAAAAAAACAACTTACATTATTTATGTTTTATTTACTATCAGAGTCTAAACGATGTTATATTTTGAAAAATGACCAGATATCCTTAGTCTATGACAAGCTAAATTTATAAAAAGCAAATATCTCCTTAGGAAACCAAACCCTTTAATTTTACCCCCTAAAATTACCTTACATTTTTTACCTTAATTTCCAGGAAATTACGGAAATTTAAGGGGAAAAGTGCACAGATTAAGCCTGATTAAGGGCCAAAACTACTGATTTTTTACCTTACTTTCTCAAATGTGCCCCTTAAATAACCAAACTTACTGAATAAACTCATGTTTAGAATTAAGGGGTTTCACACTCGTACCTTAAATCCATTTTTAATGTAAAATTATGCAAACAGTTTACAAATTATAGGCCACTAAATTCAAATTAAGGTGTTATTTTCAGGGGTAAATTAAGGTAAAGTTGAGCACATTTTAAGTATATTGTGGTTCACAGTGTCTCTTGATGTTTTCGTTGGAAAGGGGAAAAGACCCAGCAAGGAGACAGAAGAGGAGCTCCTACTACGTCTAATAGGAAAGACAATTTTAACTGACAGTACCCCCCGAGGTAAAATTGTCAAGCGTTGACCGGTCTGTGATGATAAAATTTTGTGCACCACTGATATAGATGTTAGCATTACTGCTAGATCTGCTAGCACCATCGACCTGTTAGAGCCATTCTACCACCTACTATCACCACAAACCAACTTGCACCCATTAGTAACACAGACTAATTACAGCAACAGCTCCTCCACACTGTTATAAACACTGAAGGAGAGAGGCTAAACCACTGCAGGCAGGCCAAGGAAGAGGTCAGTAGGAGTATTAGAGATATCTGGGTGACTTTCAAAATTGCTCTTCGAAAAGATCATCAAGGAAGTGTTTTTTTTCTTCTTCTTCTCATCCCTTTTTGTCCTTTGATCTTGGACTTCTCACATCTCCAGCAGGGCACCAGAGTTCACTGAATTCTCATTAGGGAACCCCTGCGCTATATTGGGCTGGATTTGATCACATTAAAACTGCTGCAACTTTTATGCAGTCTTCTTCAAATCACTGCTCAAAGCGAGCGCAGTTGAAAAGCCTCCTATAGTTTTCAAAGGATGCGCGACTGCAGTTCCCTCATTCCATAATTACACAAGGCAAACATGGCCTCGTCCTGATCAAAGAGGGCTTGTGTGGTATAACAGCAGGAGGAGTCGTTTAAGACTGATATCAGTTCTTATGAAGAAAAAGCAGGTTGAGCCCAGATCACTCTCACCAGTGTCATTTTGTCCAAATGTTTTCAGACGAACAGGAGAGTAAAAGCTAGTTCTCTGCACAAATGCCAAAGCACATTGGCTTCAATTAAAGGAGCAGCTTGCATATTCCATAGTGGAACTGCCTGGTGGGGGGTGGAGGCTGTTAAGTTCCTTAACATAATAATCTCACACAAACAAAATCCTGAGATGCGATTACACTCATCATTTCACATCGTTAAAAGTTGTATAGCATGAACGTTAAGGTCTGAATTCATGTGTTATGGTATCAGTTGTAGCTATGGTGCCTGTGAGATCCTAGTAATTTTTCAGAAAGTTGGTTTGTTACTGGAGGATTTTAAAATTAATTTTAACTTGTTTAGCTTATACTGAGCTTGATCTCCTTTTCCCTTTCTTCAATTTTAGCGTATTTCTTACCAAAAAGTAGTTTCATGTGCTTCTTGTTCTCATGATCCCTTTGTAATTCTAGCTTGAAACATTCACTGCCATGTTTGCCTGATTGTTGTGAGTAGTCTTTGTTGTCTTTCATGCTTTCAAACTCTAAAACCAAGACTTGCAATCTTATTTCTAGCCTAAAAGTCTTCTTGATCTTGTTTTGAGAATAATATATTATATGAGAGCAGATTTTCTTTGCTTTTATCTTGTGTATTAGCATTGTGTATTAGCATTGTGTATTAGCATTGTATTAGCATTTTTTTTCCTATTTCTAGAAACAAGTGGCTAAAATTATCAGGCAGTGCATTACTATGCATATTTTGTGCTCTCAAAACTTGATAACATTTCTTGAAATAGGAAACAAATATTTTATTATACTATATAATGATATTGATATGTAAAAAAGCTGCTCTTTTATAGTATATTATTCTCAAAACAAGATCAAGATGACTTGGTTAGATCAGGGGTTTTGCAGTGCGGCTAAAATCATAACTCATGTTACCGACTGTGTCTCTGCTGACTGAATATCTGGAAGCCTCATCACCTATTTTGTTTGAGAGGTGCTGTCCACTCTTCTGAAAGGAACTGTTATCTGGGTTAACACTGCAAACGGAGCAGTGCACTGTCAGTTTGTTTGTCTCTGTGCCCATTCTGATTAGTACTGTGTCTATTCTTGCAACCACATCTCTCTTCCAGACCTCACAGCACAGGATGACTGAAAATTAAAACTGAAATGTATTCATTAAATTAATAAAAATGTCCCTTAACCTATTGTAATTTTAATTTGACATCTTTTTTTGGCTTTCAAGAATTACAAAACATAGATAAAAAATATATTTAATGCATGAAGCTCATTTTCTCTGAATCCAATACAAAGCTCAATACTCAATGCACAGTAACAGTCATTGGTCATTAACTTCTTTCTACAAACATCCAATAAGCAGTGAGTTCTACACTCAATAGTTTGACCAAGAGCCTTGCATAATAACATGTAGTGGCTGCAGTGGAATGGTCAGTAATTATCCTTTA
>JBBKCR010027828.1:0-11732 GCA_037577295.1 Ladigesia roloffi | reverse complement strand
GTTCAATTATTAGTTCAATCATTTATTGTATTGTAATTATTTACTGACTACAGTAAATATTTAAATATATACACACACACACACACACACACACACACACCAGGTCCGATTCTGATCGGGCCCGATTTCCAATCACATTATCAGATCTGGACAGCCCTAATACAGGCCCTTTAAAATCAAAAACACCTTACAATTACAGCAGCTTAGCTATGACAGTATAATAAACACTGACACTGAAAGGTCAAAGAGCACATAATCTCATCAGACAGAACCACGAGAAAGTCCAGATACAGTTATGCAGCACATGAAGGCAAACACAGGCGAATAAAGAGGCGCTTTCTGAGCCCGCCGCTCCCTGCTGACCGGCCGGTCTCCTGATGTTTGAGCACAGTGGACTCTTTGTCGTAGGCAAATCATAACTGCATGAGCTAACAGAATTTGCCCACAGAGATCCACAAAGGCAAAGGAAATGTTAATGCTTCAAAAACCAGCACAAAAAAAAAGGCTCTGCTATGAAAGCGCGGGTTGTTTCCAGAACCAGCAGACGTGGACAGGGAGGCTCTGCCTTGGAGGAGACCCCTGCGAAAAGAACACTGAACGCTGCAGGGGGAGCTCAGTGAACCACATGTAGAACTAAAACCATCAGTCCATCGAACCAGTAAAGCAAGATCTCATCTGGTTCTGAGACATTACAAAAGAACAACTCAGAAAAAAAAATATCTAAATTTGTTTCAACCCCAAATGTCCACTAGCTATTACTCGTTTGGTGTGAAGTTTTACACTGTAGCTACATATTGTAGACTATATCGGGAAATGTATAAGGACACCATGGTTGGTAGGTTTCCTCTGGTGTTTACATGGTGACCTTAATGACCCAACATAACTATTCAATATACCAGACGTTCAACAATGGCTTGAGAGATAAAGGAGTTGTACAAATAAATTCTGCAGCTATGAAGTTGTAGAACTAATCGTGGGCAGCTAAAAATTTTGGTCAAACAGTAAAGCTTTACGGACTGCTGTAATAGTGAAGGGGAAGAGGACTACAACACCAACTTTAACTGTGGAGAGAATCGAGTCAGTAACTCTTACCAAACAGATACACAGGACAAAAATATATATGCTGCAATTTCAGTACCACCACAGTAGTGTTAAGGAACAAAATGGTTCCTGTGGAAAGTGCCTTTTCAGCTGAGTCAATCAAAGATAAACCTCTAGCACCTTATACATCACGGCACACAGTGTGAAATTCTTTCTCTACATTTAAACAATTTAACTAATTTATCACAGAAGGAGACTGCCACCAACAGGGGACACCCAGGGAGCAGTGTGTGGGGACGGTACCTTGCTCAAGGGTCCTGGACAATCCTGGGATTCAAACTCATGACCTTCTGATCACAGGGAAAACTCCCTAACTACCAGGACACCAGCTGCGCCAAAAATATGGTCATGCTCCAGATTTCATCCAGTCACAGGACTGCCTCTCTCTGAAAGCTTCATGAGGTCAGCATTCTCCGTCTTCTGTGTGACAAGCCAGGCGGCAGCGCGTTGCTAAATGTTTCAGAGAGATGGCAGAGGACCAGCCCTGCGCTGGGACAGGCGCCGCACTGTGAGAACATCAATGACTGCTTTATTTAACTGCAACAGTTTGGCATGCCAAAAGGGAATTCCACAGATTTTTCCAGAAATTGCCCCATAATTCAGTGGCCAGGCAGTGGATCCAGAGTGTGTTCGGTGTGAACCAGTTTACTATAGAGACTCGAATTACCTCCAGTGTTGGTGAATGGAACCAGATGTCTCCAACCCAATCCAGCCGTTTTATTCTGTATATCCCCCCAGTGAGGCTCCACATGCCCGAGTATTTATCTGGATGCTGATGATGTAAAATGGTGAATCTGATCTAAACCACTTTTCTTTAGGGACTTTTCTTCCTCACGACACCCTGCATGTATCCCTCCACCATTAATGGGTTTTAGGACCAAAAACTTTGATAGAACAACATCTCAGTGGTGACACAACCAGAACCATCTGATAAAAAATAGATGTCTGGTTCCATTCACCTCCACTGTGGAATTTTTTATTATTTTTTTTTTACAAGAACTAGAACTACAATTGCAATTATTAAAAACTATATTACTCATTATCCCATTCTTCACACATCACTTTCAAAATTCTACAGCTACTCATCAAACATCATTATTTCCTGCACCAGATTTTTGATAATCAGTATCAATATCAGTATCAGTCTGGTTCCAACCCATCCCTACTTAACTGTGTGGAAATAGATTCCCTACAGTTCACAGCTTGCTTCTATGGGTTTATTAATTTCAATACAGCCTATCAGGGTGATGTAGTCTGTGAGAGGCGGGGCTTGGGTTGAAGACACACCCACAGACAAATTAATAGTTACAAGCTCATAATTTGTCTTTTTTACATTAGAGCTTGGTTAATTACAAAATATCAGAGGTCGATCAGAAATTAAATACTTGAAACTAACAATTTTTCATGTTTAAAAATGTGTTAAAGCAGTACAACCCTTATAGCTTTAACCTGTCACACTCACACACTCACACACTCACACACTCACACACTCACACACTCACACACTCACACACTCACACACTCACACACTCACACATATGAGGACTCCCACAGTGAGCACGCAGGGCTTTAAGGTCAGATCTTGTCTGAATGAGAACCTCCCATCATGTGTGGAAACTGAGGCGTGTCTGAACTCGCTGCTGCCGGCCTAGCAAAACACTGTTACCCAGCATGCATAGCGCTTAACTCCAGCTGTGCACAAACAGGCTCCTGCAGCCCAGACCTGGAGCTGCTACTGTCCATTAACCTGGTCAGCAGGAACAGGTTAAATGTAACTGAGGAAAAATAATTCATTGACTACTTTTAACCTGTACTTTTTCACACAATTTAACCCATCTTGTCCATCTTGGTGCACGCACGCACACACACACACACACACACACACACACACACACACACACACAAATAACTGATTGGCCAATCCAGGCTTTTCCAGTTCTGATTCGATTCTAACCCATGTCTGCCGAAACCAATACAGATCACAATATAATTTTTTAACTTTAATATTTGCATTATTTTGTTGTTTGTTAGTAAGGCTACATCACAAAATAAAACTACTAGACAAGCAACAAAAATACACACTACATTGAATTTAAAGGCATTCCAAACTAATTTATTCATGTCACAAAAAGGTAAGAAGCAACAGCTGTAAAATTCGAAATTACAATAATCTTGGCTCAATCATCTAAATAGTTTAAGTATTATGTCAATTTTAGCAGCAAGAACTGTGTAAAATAAATATGGTGCAAAACTAATCAATTCAGAAATGGGCAGAGTGTAATCTCACCACTTCTGTGTTTAAAGTGGACCAGCTGAGTTATGAGATGCCCAACTTTAGCCTCATCATGTTTTGAGCGGGGGAGAGGCCAAAAACAGCCAACAAAACACAGAAAATAGCCCCTGAAAGAACTCCAAAGAGGTCTTGAGGGAGAGCTACGAGTCTAGTATTCCTTTCACTTTTAGGTAGTCCACTGTAAATTTGTTGTGTTTTTGAAAAAAAATAAGTGCCTGCTGCCTGGTGCCTTTTTCACACATTCCATACTTGCACATATTGCAAGTAGCCGTCTTGCATTTCTAAAATGTAGTAAAAAAACAACAGCTCACTCAGTGCTGCTGGTTCATGGTATGGGGGGCGTAGACACAGCTAGTATTTACATAGCTTCGAGTTTAAGGTCCAGCATGAGGCTATATAGGACACAATACTAATATCGTATCGGATCTGGTCATATAAAAAACATAAATAAATAAATTTTATATATATATATATATATACACACACACACACACACACACACAAACAAGACACTGGATCTCTGGGTAGGAAATATGTAGAAATTATAGAAATATAAAGAAAAGACTTTTGCACTGAACTGTATATATATACATATGCAAATACTTACAGATTAGAGCTTAGGGCCTGTGGTTTGTGTGGCACAGCAAGAGCAGATAAGAGCAGCAGGAAATAAAAACACTCCCCATCAAAAAACACGTCAATAGTCTCCACTCAATTTCTCAATTTCCTGATTAACACACTGACGAACCACAGATTCACTGTAGAAATAAAAACTGTACCATGGTACAGAGAGCCATGTCGAGGAATCTGGAGTTTGCAAGGCGTGTGTCATGTGTTTGCAGGGAAAAGCCGTGGCATTAGAGGGTGATTTAGCGGCGGAGGAGAGCAGCTGTTCCATCAGCTGTTCTTGTGTTTTTCTCCCTCCTCCAATCACACACCCCCCAGTTAAACACTGCTAGCTCCACACACACTGAAACACACACACGCCACAATCTAGACAAGTATGCATGATAACCTACCAGTACGGTGTTGCAGACTGTGTGCAAAATTTTATCAGAATGATGTTTTTCCAACAAACAAATAAAAATGCTCCATGGTATTTTAAATGATTACTCGAAAAACAAGATCACAACCAAAAGTCATTCATGTTTCACAACTGACCATTACTATAAGCATGCTTGTAACTGCAGTTCAAAATAAATCCAGTAGGTGGCACATTGAGCCAGGCTGAAGCTCTGCTGCATGACAGAATTCACATCCATCCCAATACATCATTAATGAGTCTACGGATTATTTTAATTTTCCTGCCATGCTTTTAGTTAAAATTTTTCCCCCTCCACTGTGTCACTTTTTTTTTTTAAGTTATGCTGCATTTGGCTGGAATGGGAGGTTCTATGCTTCAGTCAGCTGGAACAGAAGTTTCTACACTGCAATAAGCTGGACTAGAAAGGTTTACGCTGCATTTGGCTGGAATGGGAGGGTCTACGCTGCTGTCTGCTGGAATGCAAATGTCTACATTGCAGTAGGTTGGAATGGGAGGGTCTTCACTGCAGAAGGTTGAAATGGGAGGGTCTACACTGCAGTCGGTTGGAATGGGAGGGTCTACACTGCAGAAGGTTGAAATGGGAGGGTCTAAGCTACTGTTATACATGGTTATACATAAAAGTTGTTTACATCCATGCTGTAGCTGCTGTCAACACTGCCCCGTTATCCCTTGAGCAAGGTACCGTCCCCACACTCTGCTTCACTGGGTGAATGGGTTAAAATGTAGAGAAAGAATTTCACATTGTGCTGTGGTGTGTTCATGTGTGACTATGAGGGTTAATAAATGAATAAATACAGTAAAATTAAATTATAAATTGAGCCCTTGCCCTACAAACTATTATTTGATTATTACCTTTGAGCTCCTCGGAGAAGAAGGCGGAGTGTCTGGAAACAAACAGTTTGAGCTGCTCATCCAGGTTACAGGAGGACAGGTCCACGTCCCATGAGCGAATACCTGTGCACACAGAGGACAGAACTTTCAGAACACAGCAAGAATAAGAGGAGATCATGGGGAAAGCAAAGGGCTCAATTATTCATCATCAGCATTTTGGTCCACTTTTAATTCCTCCTACTGACAAGAAGATGCACCAAAATAAGAGTCTGCTGGACCTGAGCATATGTAATCATATTCTTCTATGAGCCATTTGGAAACTCCCCTGAGACATAAGGATGAGGAAATTTGCATAGAACTGCCCCTCACCTGCCCCTCATCATCACCCCCCTCCCCCCAAACAGATTAGTTGAAGATCCAGCATACATAAAACACAAAGCACTATGGCTACAGGCAAAGGCAAATCATTAATGAAATCTAGTTTTCATCTCGCTCCAAGTCCGACTTGGGTTCTAACATACATGCCGGATAGCTCCTCTGGTTTTGCATGGGATGGGTGGGGTGTGGTCAGCAACAGCTTGTTTGCATAAAAGTGACAGAGCCCCTAAAGAGCTTATTTTTAAAGGGACTGAAACTGTCAAGAATATAGCTGGTGAGATCTCTTAATGTGAGAGTGATTTTATGCAAAGAAATTCATGTTTTGTATCCCATAGATTTGTTATAACTATATTGAGTTTTAAAACGATGTTAACAGAGTCTCATATACAAGACACATTATGTTCTTAACACAAAATCTCCAAACATCTGTAAATGTTTTGTAATTATTCAGCTCACACACAGGATTATAATAAAATATGTTGAAAAATGTTTTTAAAAAATGGAACCATGTACAAATATTTACATCATAAATAAATAAAGTACCTCGAACACTACCGCTCAACCCACCCACACTCACACACACTCCCTTCACACACAGAGTCAGGATGAAGCTCTGCTGCACCAAAGAATCGGGTCTATTCTGGAATGGATGGGCTGTAGACTGAAATGGGTGGTCTTATGTAAAGGTGAATACATCTATATTGAAGCAGCAGCTGCCAATTAAACTGGATAAAGTGGACACAATTCATGCTCCAAAAAGAATGACAAAGAAGAAATATACAGCTTGTCTCAAACTTCTGCTGTGCTAAATTAGCTTAGACACACTGCATGCTCTCCACACTTCAGAGCAGCGGTCTGCGCCGGACGGCGGGAATATATAAAAAGCGAATTGTCATTTTGACCTCAGTGGAGTTTGCTCCTGGCAGGCTGCTCGTCTACACAGTAATTAACCCTCGGAAAGCAGAGGGTGGAGCAGGCGAGGCCATATTAGCGAGACTTTATGACCCTAGGTCTGACTGTAAAATGCAAAAGCTTCTCAAAGACTTTTAAATAAAAGATCATCTTTATGAATAATCAAAAATCCCCAGCAGTCGTACCTCAGTTTCATATTCATGCTGTGCTAATTTAGGAACGCAAGGGCTCTGTGGGATCCTGCAGATGTTCCACCCACATGACAGCACTGTATATCTATAAAAACCTCCGCGCACACACACACACACACTCTCTCTCTCTCTGCACCTGCCCTGGATTGAAAATATTTTTCCATGCAGCTTGTGGAAAAATCTGTGGAACAGCAGTTTGTGTGAAAGCTGATGCAACAGGGACATCCGCAACCTACAGGGGACAAATGCAGACATGAGCTCATCATATGCTGTTTTGACATCCATCAGCTCCTTAAAAAATGCAAAGGCCCAGCGGACCTTGGAAAAACAATGTGAGGTCAACTGAAGGTAATCAGATAAGACACATTCTTTTCAGTGTTTGGAATATAAAACTCAAATATTTTTATCTAAAATCTAAGGCCCTATCAATACACAAAGCATTAATATTAGCAAAATTTGGCTAAAATATAATTCTACAGATGATAAACTAAGAGCTGTGTCCATATACTTAATATTTCCAGCTCACCGGGGGTATAATGGCAAACAAGGGGTCTTTGGAAAGCTCTAGTTGAGCCCTATTTAACTGTGAGGTTTCCCAGAGATGGGTGGTTGCCCCGTCTAGAAAAGCCAAGAGCAATGAATGAATGTTAAAACTGGACTGGCTATCTGCACCTCTAAAGGTCTTTCTGTAAATTTAGTCTCTTCTCATTTAAATAATATATTTACACCTGATTATACTAATATTTGGCTATTTTTATTATCAGTACTACGAATGTAAAGCTTTTTCAGCTCTGCAGCGCACCAGATCGCGAGAGGATAAATGAGGATAAATGAGAGTCAGAAGTTCTGGCACATTCCCAAAGAAGAGCCAATCTCTGAGGGAAAAAAATTCCCGCCCTGTAAGTGGTACGGCGGTAAGCAGAGGCAAAAGTTGTATTCACAGCTTAAATGCGCACCTAATTTGAGTAACTTCATACTGCTTGCTTGATCCCGCCCGGCCCCACACTGCACCATAACGGGCCAAGACCCGGACAAAACACTGATCATTGTTCGGCCGCATTAAAAATACCATCAGGCCGCACATGGCCAGCAGGACTTAGTTTCAGTTTGCCCATCCCGGCTATTGCGACATACCGGCTAGCACAGTGGTTCACCATGTTCCATCAATTTAAATCCAATGCTCCCACACTGAAGCCATCACATTCGACACCAATTCCACCTCCAATTCTCAACAAACATTAACATTTTCTCACCATGCGGATAGCAATAAGGCGAACTGACAGTAGAGTTCATGCCTCCCTACTCTAAGGAAACGAGAGGGGGCGATAGAGACCAATGCACCACAGTGAAGTCCGTTGTCAATAGAGTTTTTGGTAGAGAAAAACACGAGAAAAGCAAACAAATGAAAATGATCCTGGCCGGAAAATTATCAACCTCGTTTTAGTTATTGTGCGATTAATTGATTTATTGTTTATCGTGACAGGCCTAGTCCTGGGACTCTCTGGGTTGATCCCAGAGACTCTGGGTCAGCCCTGGCATGCTCTATGTAAGCCTAAGAGAGACCCGGGTCAGCCCTGGCTGCACAACTTCTCTTCTGCATTTCTGCACACTACACAGTGCTCCTAAAATAAAGTACTTGTTGTGCACACACTTTTGTTCTGTCTGGTAATGTAATCTCAGTGTTCTGTTCTGCTTGTATTACACCAATATCCTGGAGTCATGTTGACTGAAAATCTCTTGTGGGGGGTTTCCAGAGTTCAGGGATCAGAACCTACAAAAAGTGCTCAAACAAATAAGAACCAGCGAACCAGCCACCCGAGGTCCACTGATGGTGATGGGGGGTGAAGACCAGTCCTTCTGGTCTGATCCCACACAAGATCTACTGTAGAACAAGCTGCTGAAGTTGTTCATGCGGCTCTGATAAAAAAAAGGGCTCAGAACACAGTGGTCTTAATGTTCTGTCTAATCCGTTTCATAGTAGCCATCAGGCTTAGAAATATTCTTGTGTTCCATATACTGTATTACACACACACAAAGTTTAATGGACAGGTCTGGGCCTCGGAGGACGACTGCAGTTGGTCTCTATTGTCTGGGATGTGACACAGGAGCTATTTATTTCTTTCCTGGTGAGATCATTTACTGTCTGAGTTGTGAAAGACAAAGACTCGGGCAGCCTCAGCTCCACATAAGCACACGCTGCACGATTACACCTCGCCTTCGGAGCTGGCGACGTCACGCTGGGTTTGAACTGGCTGACTGTGGCTTTAGTCACTGTGGCTGAATAGGTGCCGCAGCATTCAAAGTGCCGCAGCATTCAAAATTAAACTAAAAGACAAATATCCCCCCACAAAGACAAAACCACACAACTGACCCAGAGTCACAGCTAGCATTTGGTCAGTCACACAGCATTCATATATTAATGTTACTATTACTGGTCTTAGGGCTGAAACGATTATTTGAGTAACTCGAATAACTTGAATACAAAAAGTGTTCAAAATATAATTCCTTGCCTCGAGGCTTCGTTTAATGTATATCACCAAAGTCCGTCTTTCTAAAATGTCTCTGCTATCGTTCCACTCCTGCTGTGTAGACCCTGCGCAGCTCCCACATCAATTTTTCACACGGACTGCTGTAACTGACGTGCATTTCAAAGCTTTAAGGCAGTGCGCTTATTGTGCTCTCTCTGGAAATTGAGAAAAATGGAAAAAATGAAGGTCCTGGTGTGGATAAAATACAGAAAATGTCTAAAGTGTGGGATAATTTTAAACTGCATAAGGCAGACAACGTAGGGCAGGGTATACACAGTAAAACGGACCTAGCCCCCCACAACAGTATAGGGAAGACGTGTTTTGAGATGTAACTTTTCAGTGTTTGTGTACACTGGGAAGTAGAGAGAGAGGAGAAGTGAGACCCTAGAGAAGTTTCTCTTGCTCATTTTCAGGCCTCATCACTGTAGACTCAACACAGCCTACAAATAATTACAAATACTGTTCATATTAGTTAGTAATTAAAAAAGCTCTGAACCGCATTTAGAATTTCAGTTCAAATGAGGATTTGAGAGATAAATAAATGGAAATAAATGGTTGGATTTGTTTTGGAGACGTCTGGTTCTATTCACCCACACTATATTTGTGTTGGAGATGTCTGGGTCTATTTAATCCGTACTGACCCACAGCAGACCCAGTGATTCTTTATGAGTGAATTATAGGAGAATTGGTGGAATTCCTCATTCATACAGCCATGAAGGTCTCAAAAGCTGTAGATGGATCTTCAGGCTTTCAAGGTTACTCACACAGGAGAGGACCCACAGCTGAGCTAATGCTAATGGACCGGCTGACCTTTCACTGGCATTCGCTTTCATTAAACCCATACACACACACAGGCATGTTATTTCATAAGATTATCATGTGGTAAAGGGCCCATATTATCACCTTTCTGGTCTTTGAATCTACAAAAAATGTTTTAAATTGTATATTTACTCCACCCACACATCAATACAGAAAATCTCTCAAAAATAAGCTAAAAACAAACCACAACAAACACGCCCCTCCCCACCCCAGCCTTACAGACTGATCAGGAAAAGAAGGAAGTGGTGGTCAGAAAGAGGATACATGTCGTGTTGAACAGTGGTCACATGATCCTGGTCGGCTAAAATGGGGGACAGAGGATGAGCGGGGGGGGCAAATACAGGGAACAGAGGAAGGAACGTGGGAGCAAAAGAAGATCAGAAAACTGAAAACAGGAGAACATGCAGGAATGAAACAACAGCACAGCCTCCAACACTGCTTCCTCTTTACACACACACTCGCACAAGAAAGCATACACACCACACAAACGCATCCACATATACACACAGTCAAATGCACAAGAACAGTCACACATATACAGACACAAATTCACATATACACACACACACACACAACTGGACTTTGCCCTGATAAATGCAGTGCAAATGAGGAAGGCGAGGCATCTGCATGCTACTCACACACACACACACACACACACCATGTTAAAAATGACCGATTTGCTTTTAACTGAACATACACGCACTTTATTGCACTGCGTAGTGGTCTCAGACAGGCAACACCATGGGCAGTGCAGAGGTGGCTGTACAGGATATTAAAGATGAGGTCATGGCTCTATCAGCTGGAAAATTATTCATTTTAGGTTGACAGAAAACTAGACACAGGTCTGTTGATGTACAGTATTGTCATTTCTTCATATTTTCCTTCCAGAGATCCAGACTTTCTCATATGTTAATGTGTTCTTGAGGAACAGTTCTCCAGTCTTCCTGAGCCTGACCAGTTTCAGAGGAATATTTTTGTTGGTTAAGACAAACAGTGACCTTCCCTAAACCAGTGAAGAAACCGGAGCAGATGATTCCAGATGATCAGGAAGTGATCAGTATACTGGAGGAGCTGCATTCTGAGTGGCTGAAACTCCTTTATCTAGACTCCTTGTCTCTTTAGACACTTTGCAGCCTTTTAGGAAAACATTTGTTCATATTTCTTTCTTTTCATCTCCTCAGTGTGACAAAGATCAGACAGTTTGACAGAAAATAGGATAAGATTTTGTGAAGAAATGAAGAGGCTCAAGTCTTTAGACAGCACTATAAGACATTACAAAGCGGAGACGTTCCAATCTCACGTCTTCTAGAGGCTGGTGTGAGTGTGTTTGGCTGAGAAGGGAGAGTGTTTTCGTTCCTCACGCTCTTCAGATCAGCAAGGCTGAAGTAAATGACCTGCATTATTTATACTCCACACAGAGCTCACTCCCCTTTCACTCTGTTTCTCATCTTATTCTCTCACTCACTCTATCATTCTATATGATATTCTCTCTCTGTCTCTCTCTCATTCCCTATCATATTCTCTCTCGCTCATATTCTCTCTCTCTCTCTCTCTCTCTCTCATATTCTCTCTCTCTCCCTCACGGCCTCCCTCCCTCACGGCCTCCCTCCCTCACGGTCCCTTTTCCCCCACGG